>CM065658.1:10455392-10631005 GCA_033220385.1 Triplophysa yarkandensis | reverse complement strand
CTCTCTCTCCCTCTCTCTCTCTCTCTCTCTCTCTCTCTCTCTCTCTCTCTCTCTCTCTCTCTCTCTCTCTCTTATCTCGACTTCTGTAACTTAGTAACATCATTGTAGCACTTGTTCACCTATTGTTGTCTCAACTATTTACCGCTTCATTGTCTCCTCGATTCTCTGGATAAAAGCGTCTGCTAAATGCCTAAATGTAAATGTAAATATCGACCTAATTTTATTATTGGACCGCTAATACTAACAATAGCATTTATTGTTCGATATCGATAAGGCTGCCGAAATATCGCCCTTATATAAACGCATATGATAAATCACATTCAACATATACATTATTAGTTATACATTACTTAACGCATTAACTAACTAAAAACAATACTTATGCTGCATTTATTAGTTTAGCATTTACTTATACATTATTAAAATCACGAGTTGTCCCAGTTTACATTAGTTAATGCACCATAAACTATCAAAAATAACTAAATTGATGTGGACAAGTTAATTATGTTAATAACTGCTGATTTACTCGTTGGTATTGCTATTCTATGTTAACATTAGACAACGTACATTTAATTATTTTTAACATATTTTTTACATCCGACGTCATGTGACACAAATGCATCTTTCACAAGCAATGAGTTATCTTTTGATTCTGAAATTAGCTTCTCTCACTGTTCCTTCATGTGCAGTTTATACTTTTGACCTCTCAAAAAAGTCCACCGTTGCACAATATTTCTGGTTATCAGCATACAGAATTGGTGACCTGTAAGTCTAAGCATGTGGTTCAAATGAAGTTTGAAAGAGTTGAAGTGGATGTTTAAAGAATTGCGAAGTTGTGTGTCATGATAGTGGCAGGTTTCTTATCTCACCATATGACTCTACTGCGTTCTCATGAAAAACATCTGAAGAAGCTCATCCACTCCTTCTTGAAAACATCTTATAGCCTTTTCTTCAATGGCTTGGATAGCTTGAATGAGTGATCGTAAAAGTTGACTTGGGGTGTTGTCAAATGTTGCTTTCATTGACTTGTTGTACTCCAGTTTTATAACACTGCGATGTTTGCCCATGTTTTCAGACCCTAGAAAAAGTAAAGTTTCATGGTGGAATCAAACCAAGCAAAAGCATTTAATAGATTTTCTTATAATTCTGTAAAAGCTGCCACTTTTTCTGCTCGTCTGTGATTGGACATCTTACTGGAGGAAGGAACATTTAGGATAGTTGGTTTGTCACTGAAAGGAAGACAATATTCATATAAAGGTACATGATTTCAGGAACAGAAGTGGAGCGATTTGCTAATTACATTGGAACCTTTGTGAGTGTCAGGTCAAGGTTACAGACACAGAACATTTTAAGGTGGTATATCATATTTTCATTTATTGGTTTTGTGAGATATTTGAATAAAAAACCTTTGTTTATCCAAAATATACAGGGTTAATATTCAACTAACAGAAGGCCTATGGTCTAAATATTTGATACAACAACAACATAAATAAAATAAATGCATTTCTTATGAAAATAAACATTAAAAAAAACTGTTGGTTATATGTTTTGCTTACTGTGTGAACATTTTCATTTCAAACCAGACCTAAGTACTTTTCCATATAACTGGATTTGGGGGGGGGTTCATACCAAGGTCCTGTATATACTGTATATATATATATATATAGAGAGAGAGAGAGAGAGAGAGAGAGAGAGAGAGAGAGAGAGAGAGAGAGAGAGAGAGCCTGATTGGAATGTTGGGCCTGTGGTTGGATAAGTAATGAACACAGTGCTTCACTTTGACTCAGATACCAGCAAGGTGGAGGTGGGGTATTGGTATGGGCAGGTATTATTAAAGATGAGATAGTTGGACCTTTTCGGGTTAAAACTAGACTCTCAAAGCTCCTGCCAACCTTTAGAAGACACATTCTTCAAGCAATGGTACATGAAAAAGCCAGACATTGCTCCATCACATGCACCAAAGTAAAGGCCTTAAAGATGAAAAACTAATGAAATGGCGCCATTCTTCACCTGACTTGAAGCCTATTGAGAACTTCGGGGCCTTTCATAAGCAGGACATTTACAGTGAAGATAAACAGTACACCTCTCGGAACCGTGTCTGGGAGGCTGTGGTTGCTGCCACACCAAAAGATGATTCTGAAAAGATCAAGAAACTGATTGACTCTGTGAATGGAAGGCTTGTGATTGTTATCGAAAAGAAGGTGGATAAATTGGTCACTGAAGCTTTATTTAAATTTCAGAAATCTTTTAATTGTAAATGTTGAACTTGTTTGTTGTTCTCACTTTGACAGGTGGAAATAAAGAAGTGAGATGGAAGAATCCAGAAGTTTTTCATTTAATTGAACAATAATTCTGCACACTAAAGTTTCTACTTAAATGTTCGGCTTTTTATTGACAAAGGGCACTGTAGTTGTACACTAGCAACATTAATCCTCAAAAAATTTTTGTAATTTTGCACACAGTGTGTAATACAAAAAAAAGCCTTACATTGCCCTTCTTATCTGTATATATATTGAGTAGTGAATACATATCTATTGCCTACATTCAGCAATGTCTCTGGGCTTTTTTTTCACCTCAGGTAGCAATCAAACAAATACACAACAACAATAAGCCCAGTCTTGTTTTAAAAGATGTATTCAAACATGGTCCTGGTTTCTCTGTATAACCACAGTGATTAATGTGATGAAAATTGAATGCACAATATTCTCCACACCCTGTTCTTTCAATCACAGCAAACTCATATTTCTCATACCTCTAATCATAGTTCTCAGAACTCTCCCACACCAACAGTTTCCGCCCCTTGGTTCCTCCTCGGTTCCGCCCTTCCAATCTTCCGTGAGTATGTCTGGAAAAGTAAAAGCTCTCATTTGATCTGAATTAGATTTTTGGATAAAGGCTTTGTGGAAGTGGGTTGATAAGGTGCCAAGTAAATGTTGTATGTTCTTAATGGATGATGGGGTGTGCACCCTCCCTAACATATTTTAATACTGTCCACAATAAAACAATAAGTCCAATCACAAAAGTACCATTCAGGCACAAGCCAGGTGTTGAAAGGGTTGGAGAATGTGCAACTACCGTTGATGCTAAATTTCTGGAAAGATGCTGATGCAATTTTCCCAAAATCGCAATACACCACTCTGTCTCAGACAATCTTTGGGTCCCAATCTCTTCAAGCCAGTTTCCTTCTAAGAAGGCCAGGAATCCCACCCTCCATACACTGGCAGGATATAACACTTCTGCAGCCTGATTTACATCTAAATAAACATTGCCAGACAAAACAATGTGCGACTGGAGTGGAAACGCTGCCCTTTTTTCTCCACCAGACCAATTGATATGGGCTGATCCTATAGGGCTGCATTTTATGATAAGAGGTGTGGGCAGAGAACATGAGGCCTTAGGGTGGATAATTCTGGGCACGCAGTGATTCATACTGTCGGCTTTTGGAGTTGAAAAGAGAGGAACAAAATTTAAAAGGCCTGCATAATTCCAATCATTAGTTTTATAAATAAGTTAAAATGAATAAAAGTTGAGCTCAGTTATCTGGAGACACTTCGAGAGAAAATTTTAAATCAAACGTATGCAAGCACCGGCAGTATGCACCATTTGTGCCTTTGTTTCCATGCTGTTGGTATAGTTAAAGTGTAAGGTCAACCCCCAAATTTTTACTGTTCACCCTGGGGTTCAAATTTTGTACATGACCCTTCTTTGAAGAAAAGGATATTTTGAGTAATGTATCAGTGGCTTTCAATTAAATAATCGTCCATAATGACGAGTTTCCATACGAAAGTTATACAAATTGACGTTAGGATGTGTAAATGATGACAGATTTCCATTGTTGGGCAAACCATCACTTTAAATTCTTTTCACCAATAGATGAAACAGCTTTTGTATATTTATTAAATGCATTATAAATAGAGCGGTCGTGTGCATTATAAACACTGCCTTTGGTTTAAACTGTGTACAGTATGTTTCCAAATAAGTAGCTGAAGAAGTGTGTGGGTATAAGTCTGAGCACACAAGATAACTCGTGGTTCATCTCTTAAAAGAGAATGGAAAATAGATACCAGATCATGCGTTCTACCTTTCACTCAATGTGAGGCCCCCCGTTGGGTCCCCTGTATCTTATCAGACTATCTTTTTGGCTCGGGCATCTCGAAAGAGTGCTAATCCTGTACCCATGTGTGCACCTCAAGGCGTCACTATGGTCTAGAGCACCCTTCACTGTGAATTACATTCTCTGATGCTACAACACAAGCCAGGCCACTGATGGCTCGACAACATAAGGGTCTTGGAGCCTCAAACTCCCTCTGTCTTATTATGGTCTTTCTCTCTGTCTCCTTTACTGTCTGTCTACAGTAAGTTTATCAGGAAGGGTCAAACATGGATTTGTTGTTGAGGAAGGCATTGAGAAAGGTCAGGCTTCTGGGAACGCACTTAACTGAGTGTTGAGTCATTTGAAGCATCCACAACAAAACAGTGGTCATGAATGACAGCCAGTGCGTAAAAATAGTACAGGAATCATCTATTTTTAAATTTTGTTTATTTTTGTCACTTTCAAATCTTAGGGACAGTCAAATTGGTTTCACAAATCATTACGAAATAAGATTTAAAGTTGAAGTGAGCTCATCACTTCTAAATTTGAAGAAGTGAAGACATAAAACGTTAAAAGTTCAAATCTTAGTCACACATTACCCTCTTGTCATTTCAAACCCATATTACTTCATTACCTATATAGAACACAGAACATATATTTTGAAGAATGTTGGTAATTGACCAGCGATGGCACCATTTCTGTTGTGATTTTTCGGTTTTGTGTCCGTACTGCAGAAGTCAATAGGTGCCACTGCTTTTTGAGAACCAATTTATTTGCTTGTTCAGCATTTGGCTTCCTTTGTGTTCTGTGCAAGAAAGAATGACACAGATTTGAAGTGAAAAGAGGGTAAGGTCATAATGACAGAATTTTCTAGAGCTGTCAAATTATTATTTGCATGTACACATAAAATATGTCTGTGTACTGTGCATATTAATAATGAATGTATAAACACATATACCTACATGTACTGTAAGTATTTAAAACAATTCTCATTTAAAAACATTTACTGTAATTTTTGTTTAAAACTTAATTTCATTATATGTATAAATAAAAATATATATAATATATATAAAATGTGTTAACATATCCTTATTATACATATATGTGTGTTACTGAATTTGTGTTTATAACTACAACATTAATATGCACAGTACACAGACTTCTATTAAGTAAACCCATTTTTTTTTTTTCGGGTGTAAGCTAACACTTTAAAATGTTGAAAGATAAATGGAGAAAGATAAAAAATATTTTGTCATATTAAATTGTAAGACACATAATTTCTGTAAATGGCAAATTCCATTGAAGTCTTCCAGAAAATGTCCAGAAAATGTCCTGTGCCCATTATACTTTTTTTGTTGAAAAAAATAAGTTGGGTACATGGTGCCATGCCGGCAGGTGTGAGGTGCGCGGCTTTGGGCGGGATAAGAATGGCCATTGCCTGTCACATCAAACGAGACCTCGTCCCTCCACCCTTTCCAGGTAGGGCCTAAATTAAGGCAACCCGATCCGTGTGGAACTCGCCTCTTGTGAATAGTCCTTCAAAGCAGCAGTCCTCTCTTCCATCCAAGGCCTTTGTAATGGAATCCAGCGCTGTTATTTTGCCCCTTGTTTTTCAGTGAGAGCTATTATTGTTCTCACGGCCTGTATGGAGGCAGAATTCCCGCGCTCTGAACAATGATCGTGCCTACCTTTATTTTGATCACAAAATATCAATATCTATTAATATCAGACAGTCATGATCCGAATAAGATTGTGTTGTGGGATAGGTGGTGGTAATGCGACGAAGAGATGTTGGGGGCTGAAGGTATTTTTAGAGGTGGTGTAAAAGGGCAGCAGACAAAAGTGGCAGCCGCCTTTGGGGATTACAGAGCAACAGGGCTGACGAGTCAACTGAACCTTGATCTCTCTCAATTTACTAAGGGACAGCTGACCACCCCAGGTCTATTTTAAATGCTTCGAAACTCAGATCCTATTGTTTTGATACGAGACTGTGCATACTAGAGGCGGCGGGCAGTTCGGCCCGAGATGCATGGCTTTATGTGTGTGTTTGTGATGTGGCTTGTGCCTCGCATTACCATGGGAATGCACGTTCCCCTGCTAATTACTTGCCTGAATTGGCCCACAGAGACACTGTTAATGACACGTAACCTGATCCGAAAAACCTGAGATGCAGAGGGCGCAGCCTGTATATACAGAAAGAGGGGTTGTGGGGGATATAGTGGAAAAGGTGACCAGAGAGAAACATTCAACCCAACGCATGTGACACACTAAACCAACTGTGCAAACACACAGGCATGTTACCTCCGTCTCTGATTCCACTGGACATGAGGAGGTTGGAGGAAAGCTACTGGTCATAGTGGTGGATGGACTTATGTGACGGGAGGATTAGACTCCACGGCACAGGGCCCTCAGTTGCAGCTGTGAATAATGGCAGCCTAAGAATAATAATTAATGCTTTTGTCACGGCAGTGTTGCGGTAATGACATGCTCTGCTGTAATATACCACACTAGCTGTTAAAGTGTATGCATGTAGAGGGACCGCAGCAGCAAAGCAGCCATAAAGATCAACAATACGTGATGTTGCATTTAATGTGCATGAGGAAGCAAGGTTAATAAAACATACAAGACAAGGTGATTCACAGTCTGGTTAAAACCAGAAATAGTATGTACATATACAGCATACCCAGCTAAAATGGTTCTCTTTGATCATAGTCTAAGGCCCAGCCATTCCAAATAACTATAAAGATACTTTTTATCATAACTACAATGATAATAATGAAGGTATATAAGCAGATGCAAACTGTATTTATTCTACGCTTGTTGCCTTGTCACATTTTTAATAACAGAGCCATTTGAAGTTGAATAGAGAATATTTATGCACGACTTAAAAAAAACCTTAGAGTAGTTTATAATCAAATTGGCCTTACATGTTATTTCAATGTTATTTTAATTTAGAGTTGTACTTCAACATATGTTGAAAAGTTAAATATATTAAAAGATGACAGAAATTGAATATTTACATTTATTTAAATGTGTGCAAGTCAGCATTGGTTAAAAATAAATTAAAAGTCAATTTACTTGTGAATCCATTCCCAATTGTTTTACTTCATTTGACCAGGCAAAAGTTTGAAATTGCTGTGAAATTTATCTTGATAATGTTCATCTGTTTTGTAATAGTTGTGGGGGTGACTAATATCTTAAATGTATGCACTTTCAAATGTTATGTTACGGTTATCTTAATAGTCATAGTATTTGGTTTGAAAAGGCCTTTAGTCTTGCATTTAAATAATATTTTCTATGGTCACAGTGATTAAAACTCTCTCCAGTCCTTACATGTGAAATCAGGTTGGGATATTGGGTGGGAAAGTTCACCTAAAAATCAACATTCTATCATCATTGACTGACCTTTGAGTTGTATGTAGTTCTTTTTTGTAAGAAACAAGATTTTTTAAGAATGCTTGAAACCAAACAATTCTTAACTACCATAGCAGTTTTTCTTATGTTGAATTCAAAAATATATTTTTTGAAGAATGTGGTTCAACAAAAAGTTATTGGGTACTTTTGTCGTTTTTCCCACTATGGTAGTTAGTTAAAGAACTGTTTGGTTCAATCTTTCAAATATCCTTTTCTCTTTCTCTAAAAACAAATAAGTTTATAAATGTTAAGGTAGAGCTATGCAATTAATAGTAATCAAATTCCAATGGCACTTTTGGCTCTCAACAATAATAAGACAAAATAATCGTGGTTAAACCCTTATTGTGTCACATTCTGCTTTGCAGAGATCATCCCAATTATTTTAATTAATTATTATTATTATTCCATTTATTATTTACATAACTAAGATAATGGTAATACAAAATAATAAATCAAAATAACTTTTGTTTTACCAATTTGCTGTTTAATCCGGTGTTAAATTTTTTATTTTTTCAAATTTCATATTTAAAATACAATTTAGATTAATTTGACTGATAGCTAAATAGTTCGACTCATTATTTAATTAACAAAATCATTTATACTGTTTATATAAATATATATATTTTGATGTAACCCCTATTCATTTGGCCATGTGAACCATGAAGTGACAAATCTGATATCACAGCCTAATAATAGGTATGAAATACGAAAGAATCTAACAGGAATCCAGCTGAATCAGAATACAGAAATCAATAATTGAAAAGTGATCCTCCCTCTGTGTGTGCATGTTATCATATGACTCCTATTCTGGGAGAAACATAGACAGCTTTCATTTATCGCATTCATTACCAAAACGGATGGTAAAACACAGATCATCTGGGTTATTCAGAGCCTCTGTTAATCACTATGGGCCAGAATTCATTATCAGTGTGAAGAAACAGTTTCACACCCTCATTGAACTATCAGCATTCATTTTCACCTATGACTCAAAGAGAGCAAGACACCTGCAGTGACAAAACACATCTCCAGATTCTATAAAGTGACATGAGGAAAAGTGAAGAATACAACTGATATTTCGCTATGCTATTAAATTACTGCAAGGGTTGTTGTGGGTTACACAGATGTTTCAGGGTTGTTTGTTTGTTTGTTGGTTTGCTTGCTTGTTTGTTTGTTTGTTTGTTTGCTTGCTTGCTTGTTTGTTTGTTTGTTTGTTTGTTTGTTTGTTTGTTTGTTTGCTTGCTTGTTTGTTTGTTTGTTTGTTTGTTTGTTTGCTTGTTTGTTTGCTTGTTTTCCGTTTTTCTTGTATGTTGTGTCGACCATTCTTGTATATTGAAAGTCCCGGATGGTCTTAATGTAAACTGTTAATCATGCACCCACACTAAATAGACACCCTAAATCTAACCTTAACTTGACCGTAAACTTACAGTAAATTAATTGTGATGTACACATCAGTATTAACATTACAGTAAATTTACCTTTTTAATTGAAGTGATGGGATGCCCGTGATTACCGCTTGATGGATAAGCGCCACCCTTTGGTCAAATTTCTGTACTGATTTCTTTCACTCCTAAATATTTTAATGGCTTAGTAAACCCCAAAATAAAAATTCTTTCATAATTTACACATCAGGTTGTTCCAAACCTGTAAAAATGTCTTCGTTTTATATAAACACAGAGGAAGATATTTTGATGGATGTTTTGAACACGTTGTTTGCTACGACTGTCCATAGAGCAAAAACGTTAATCAAAAAATAAGATATTTTTAAAAATGGACATGAAGAAAATGGTCGTTTGACTATTGTTGTATTATTATGAGTATTATGTTATTTTTCTCACTGTGGTGTCCAATGGTAACCAAAAACTGTTGTGTTACAAGCATTATTCTAAATATCTTTCCCGTTCTTCAGCCCAACAAAAACTGTATACACGTTTGGATTGTAATTCTTTAGGTAAATCTTTAAATGGATTGTCCAACCACAAATAACTCATCCTTGAGATGACATTTGGAAAAATGTCAAATTTAAATTGTAGTCACAGTTTGCTTTACTAAACAAAAGAAATCTCAGTTAAAACCTTCTTCCTAATATCTTTCTTTGTGTTCAGTTGAAATAACAAATCTATCCTAAAATTGGTTCATGTGCAAATTGCATACAGAGCCATACTATTATGTACACCTTAATAACTCGTTTGTTTAAACAAAACAAATTTCCTGTATTCATAAATCCATCCAACGTTTCAAAAGAATGAAGAGATTCTCTGCAACATTTTCAAGGCCTCGATATAAGATTTCCAAGGCCCATTATCCAAACCCCAATTCCGCGTCACTCCCATGGGTGCCTGGAGTACGCCAGTGGTTGTACTGCTGTAAATAAACCCGGAGAGTTTTGGGTAACTCCCTAGAGGCTCCCTCTTTTCCTGTGCCACCCGCTTCAGAAGGGCAATATTATTCTGTCCCCGAGTCTGAAGAATGATTCCATTGTGCTGGAGGTAGAATGCGGCCTTCCTCCGAGCCCACTTTACTGCCGCCGTTCTTTATTTAAACTGCACTGCTTTTATCTCCCCCCAACTGTACGTGCTCCTGCTGTCACCATCCAGGCTCAGCCAGTTCTCAAAGATCCTGATAAGGGTGGCGCTCGGAGCACGGGGACCGGCAGGAAGCGTCCACAAAGAACAAGCTCTCGACAAGTTTGATTGTTTCCCATCATGATAACCGTAAATGTACCGTACTTTATAATACGGTTGCCGTCATCTTCCTGTTCGAATTGTTTGTGCACTTTATTGTTGCATTGTTTGCAATGAACGGTTTGTAATGTCTTGCCGAAAGGTCACCAGGGAACAGTGAGTTTAATAAAAAAGTCCGTGGTTAAATATGGAGCTTTTGTTTGCCCACGGTTTGTTTCCTCTATCACCACACCTGTGTGTGCCCAAAAATCAGTGAAGGGTCAGACCACATGCCCATACATGCCAGCATTCTTCTCTGAATCAGGCCATGGCTTTAGTAATCCTGAAGAAAATTACTTGGCAAAGGAGGGACCTGTCTGAATCAAAACACCTTTAGTTTCCATGTGGACTTCTTTCACGTGTAAACTTGATATAATAACTGTTTTTTTTTCACATGGGAACATCACTTTCCACCTTATCTAGCTTGGTTTGTTCTTCAAAGGTCAGTGGCCATTGCCTATTGACACTATTCTGCATTTTAAGATTTTAGTCGCAGGAACCTAATGCCAGTTCCATATACAGTACCAGCCGACACGGGCATTTGAAGTAGAGTCGGCTTGCTCCCGCGGGAGCTTTGATTCCACCGATTGGCATTAAAGTTGTCCATATACCTCACCCCTTTCACTCCCTCTTTCTTTTCTTCTCTCTTTATGTTTAATTGCCTCCCTGATGACAACAATCTCTTATATCGCCGCATTGTACTTTCTACAGATAGCGTTACAGAACAGATCATATTTCTGCTCGGCCTTACTGCAGCTCATTTATAAATTCCTCCAACGGGATCTGTCTGCTTTACCAGCAACGTGTGTGTGGATCAACTCTCAGCTCTACCAACCATGACAATCTTATGATAAGCAAGCAAAAAAAAGGCCTAAGCCCGTCATATGACAGGACTTGTTTAGAGTTTGTCCCAAGGAAGCCCAACTACCCAGAATCCAAGAATGGGAAGCCTCTCGGATGAATAATGATTTCCCCCGAGTGATTACGGAGAGAATGGAGACATGTACAGTTGGTCATGAGGCTCCAGAATACATGAATAGAGAAGAATGTGTATTCTGTATGCCATTGTTTGGGGGTGTGCTGAAGGTGCAGCTGGTTTATCCATGACGAGGAGAGCGAGCGTGGGCGGCTAATGGGATGTGTTCCCTCATGTCGGTCCTGCCGCGAGAGAGTGGGAAGGAGGGCGCCAGGCGAACAGTTTGCTTTCAGAGCGGAACTCTTTTCAGAACGGATTAGCTTAAGGGAGCGAACAGGCCTGTGGTATGTATAGGCCACTGTGGCACGTTCCAGGAACCATAAAGGTTTTAACCTGGCAAATGGAAAAAATTGTATCATTATCTCATACATCTATTACAAGGTTTGTATAAAGGTGGAAAAAGGGAATGAAAAAAGGCTGACTGACATGCAAAATAAAATCTTGGATTAAAGAATAAAAAAAAACACAGAAGGAATTGTAATGAAGATTGGTAATTGCAACCACATGCTTGCATTGGTTTTAGTGTCCATAGGATAGAAGTTAATGGGTGGTTAACTTCTGTTCTGTTACCAAAATATATTCTTTTGCGTTCAACAGAAGTAAGAAATTTGAGTAATTGAGTAAAATTAAATTGAGTAAATCATGCCACAATTTTCAGTTTGGGGCGAACTATCACTCTTACACTTGCACAAAAGATGCACAAAACCAACTAAGAAATATTCGCAACCCTAAAAATGATTGCCTGGGTGTTAAAAAATGTAAAGCTCTTTTCCAAAACCCTATAAAAGCCAGATCTAAGAAAAAGAAAGAGTTTGTCATTCCATTGTGTTGTGTTGTGTAGTGAACCTATTCTCTACTCCATCAATGATTCATGCCAAATCAATATATTTTCTTGTTTAAAATGTACTGCAAGATGCAGTATCCAAAACCCTAGAAATCCTGAACCTGTTTTTAGTCTAAATGCAATATGTACTCTTGACCAATCAGAATTTGTTCAATGCAATCCAACATTACAATGCTTTGAAGTGTTTGTTATGATGAATCTTTTAAAATAAGCGGTTTAAACTCTATTTGATGGCCTGGATGAGTGGGGGAGACCTACATCGGAGGGTAAAAAATCTATTTGTATTCACTTACAGTAGAGTCCCTGAGGTCATATATTTCATGTTATCTTGTTTTTTTTAGACATAAATCAACATCTTTGTTGGATTTGTAGCTTTTTGGAAAGGAAATTATTGTACTTTAAGTTTAGAATCTACAATATTGTTGTCTTATTTGACAATCATTGTTTAACGTGTTCCGACTGAGCCAACAGATCTTTTCAACAGGATAAACTTAACATTAACAAAATGTATGGGCCCAGGTAAAAAAAAATCTTGTTCAGAAAGCTATTAAAATGGATTTATTGCGTTTTGGAAAAGCGTACCAATGTAATTGGTGTGTATAGCTGGTCCCTACAAGGCATTTCTATGGAACATAATGGCTCGATTATCATCAGTGTTGTTGTACAGATTATCTTATATGATATGCAATCTACGTGATGCAACACCTACGCAGATAACAGAAGACTTAAACCTGCGCTGTTGATATAATTTACGTCTATAGATGTTTTTAGTTGCTTAATAACACTCTCCTCCTATATCAAAAATATTTTGACAGAACACAACATGTATCATAACAGTATTCAAGCCTTTGGACAGCATTCTGTGGATTGGGCAATAGCGCCATCTGCTTATAGGTTAAAAATCTTCTGCACATCTTCCTTTCCTATCATTTTTGGTGAAATATGGCATGCTCTAAATAGACTCTAATGAATGTGGTGATTTCTTATATGACACCTGTCAATAGAAAATTTACATTATTGTTTATACGGTTAATTCGTTGATATGATTACTAATTGCTTAATACAGATGAGTGATTAGGCAAAGGCGTTTTGCTGCATGTCATTAAACAGGACGCCAAACGAAATTTAACTGAAGTGTTATGTTCATTATTAGATGGAGATGTAACATTAGGTTTACTGGACCCAATTTAAAATATGTCTACAAACATTTAATATATACACACAAACAAATTCCCTGGTCATCATCCAGTTTACAACAATTTTTCTGAAACAAGAAGCCTGTCTGAGCAAATAGGAAATCTTTAAGTATTAAAAATATGGACCAACCGCGGAAGTGAGAGAGCAGAAAACATTCATGTTAGTAGACAAACATGTTAGTTGAACGGATGAATACATATTATCTGAAAATGTGCTTCATTGTTGTCTGACGTACCATTAATATCATACATCATGACCTCTGTAGGATGTAAGAACAATAATCCCATTACACATTTTTCACACTTTAAATATATTCATGCTTATAAAATGATTCCTTCTTTTTTTGTGATAAAAGTGTGGTAAACATTAAGATGTATTAAATACTCTTGGCAAAGCATGGTTTTAGTATAGTTATAAAAAACCATTTGTGTCCAAAAATGTATGGTCTATATTAATAGTTTGATTTTTTGTGCATTAAACTTTCTTCCAAATACAAAAATTTTGAGCTTCTGTTATGATCATTAAACATTTCCCATCCGGCAAAACTGATGTGCATCTTATTCTTGAAATAATTTATTACATAAGATGCTTATTAGTTCTTAAATTAAACTATGTGAAAAGAAAGTGAAGAGTGAAGAAAACAAAAAAATTATTGAATATAGGGTTTGCCTTAACTCTGTAAAATGTAGCATTATTGTTTTGTACCCTTTTGTTTTACTCTAGAAGGGAAGAAGGGACGAGACATGCAGCCAAGTATGGTGAATCACACTCAGAATTCGTGCTCTGCATTTAACCCAAAGTGCACACACACAGCAGTGAACACACACACACACACAACAGTGAACACATACCCAGAGCAGTGGGCAGCCATTTGTGCTGCGACGCCCGGGGAGCAGATGGGAGTTCGGAGCCCTTCTCAAGGGCACCTAAGTCATGGTGTCACCGGCCCGAGACTTGAACCCATAACCCTAGGGTAAGGAGTCAAACTCTATAACCACAATGCCATGACTTCCCACTCAACTTTAGTTGGTATCATGAAAACAAAAGAAAATCAAATGCATATGGTTAGAACTGCAGAGAAGGAGAAAGTCAACGACTTCTATAATTTAGTATCCAATCAGACTCTAAATGAAGATCAAAACGACCAATCAGTCTCCTGCTGTGATCCGCTGGACCAATCGAGACTCCCGCTGTGGGTTGTCTGAGAACCTACAAACTAATTGGCCTTCTGTGCTTAATAGTCCCTCACTAAGGATACATTTTCATGTTGTTATACTTATTTTTAAGAATGAATTTTACTTATGTGCTCTTAAAGTGAAAGGTCACCCAAAAATGAAAAGCATGTCATCATTTACTCACCCTCCATTCATTACAAACATGAATGGCTTTCTGACTCCAGCAAAAAAACCAAGATAATTGGAAATATTATCGTTATTGGACCCAGAATTGGTTGGTGCGCATACAAAAAAGTCATCAGAAACAATTTTTAAAATATCCTCTTTTGTGTTCTGTTGAAGAAAGAAAGTCATAGAGCTTTGAAATGTCAAGAGGGTGAGTAATTGATGACTGTTGGTTTTGGGTGGATCTCTCCCTTTAAATATATTTTGTGTGTTTTAAATGAACCACACTTTTATCAAATCTAAATATTAAGTAGTAGATTTAATAAGATGAGTAGGACTACTAGTCTTGCTCCATTGCTGAACATCAGTTTCAGTCTCATTACGGTTGGTATTGATGTGCCTGACTTTCCATTTCTCCATTTCCTAAAAATGCTAAATCAAAGGGACATTAAAGGATGGGCCACTCTTCTTCCATGGTATCCAAAATCTAAGGATGTTTACTAATAGCAATCCATGAATGCCTGAGGCACTTAAATGTACCCAGAAGAATGAATAGAATCGTGGGATTTCAGTCACACCCATCTCTCCGAGCATCCCCTGAGAATATGAAACAGAAGTGTGCAGGTGTTTTATGCACATCGACGTGACTCTTAAAATCTTCCTGCAGTACTTTAAGTAAAACAAACTCGCTCTTATGAGTTATTTTAGTTCTGTTGTCTCACATGCGGGTTGCTGGAGCATGTTACATGTTTTTGAGTGCTCAGGTGTATTTTACAGGTCTACTCAAGATGTCCTCAAGGAATTAAAGCTTGTAGTGCCATAGTGAAAACAAACAGAAACAGTAAAAACATCTTTGTTTGCTAAGATGATGTTCTCATCTTTCATAACACAAATCACTCATGAATATGTGGCTTTGTATGTTTGTTGATGTATTTAAATTAAGGCTGTCTAACGATTAATAGCGATAAATCACATCTTAAATAAATGTTTGTGTTAACAATATACAGTACATGTCTGTGTCCTGTGTATACATGTGTAAAATTAAGAAATATTCACATGTATTTATTTACATGTATTAATTTATATTTATACATGCCATTTAAAGTATAGTATAATATTGGTTAATTTACATACTTTATATTTTACTTGGTTATATGCATGTTCTGTTTATAAAAACATCATTTATTTGCATAGTACAAAAACGTATATTGGGTAGACCAACCTTTATTATTATTTGCGATAACTTTTCATTGACAGCCTACATTTAAAGAAAAAATAATCAGAGATGGATGCATAAATAAATCTGGCACTGGATTCATAATTATATGGATAGATAATGGCATAAAAAAGTAATGTTTTGTAAAGTAAATTTGTTCAACAATCCTTTTTTTCTACAGCGTTTATTAATCCAGGCACATGCTAATATTAATATTAATAAAACATTTTATAATCAAATTTTACAAGAGGAATAAATGTTATAAAATGTGTTTTCAGTCTATCCTAAGCAAATGCATTAAATAATGAAAATAGACAAGATGAATATGACCTCATTGCACTGTCACCCAAAAGTGGATTAGAAAACAAAACTTAACCTTAATTCTCACAGATCAATGTGGACCTTTTTATTTTTCACCATAACTTGTTTTCAGTTGAAATACACAGGAATTTAGGATTCCAATAACCAGCAGGCTTAATGTTACACTTTTATCCACACAGAAGTCAGTGACCTGAGAAGATAGGACACCCACACTTTGTTTTACTGTAATTTTACCCAGCCACCATCTGCATTCATGTGAAGTGTCAGAAGTGAAATTTTACACCAGTCTCAAGTCCTTTTTGATCCACTGATTCCTTCTATCTCTCTTTTTCCTTTGTATAGATACTTAGAAATTTGTGAAAGAGGAAAAGAACTTCTTAGTAAAGCAGTTTGCTTTGTGAAATAGGATGTTGCTGTGATTGTTGAGATGAAAGACAGAAGTGTAGTTGGATACTGCACATATGCATTCATTTTAAAAAATGGAGGGCCCAGGGTATTGTTTTCTTTTCTTAAACCTGACATTCAGAGAAAAAAACAAATTCTGTCATCGTTTCAATACCTTTACGTCATTCAAAACGGGACTTTCTTTGTCTTGTGGGACTGAAAAGAAGATAACTTAAGAAATGTCAAGTCAATGGTGGTTAATGCAACTTGTTTTGTATTAAACAGAGGAAAAGCAAGTCTTGCAGATTTGGAGAGACACAAGGCTGAATGAACAATGATGGAATTTCTATTTATAGGAAAAACATATTTTGCAGAGATAATAAATATGTGGGTAAAACCCTGGCAACGGATGTCTATTGATGTAGTAAATTGAACAAGAGCAGTCTTGTCCATTTTTGTAAACTATGCCTATGTTTTTTACATAAAATAATCTGCAGAATTTTTTTTACTTTTAAAGCTTTGAAAATGTGTTAAATATACAGTTTGAAATTTGTGTATGTAAATAAATAAAAACAAGGTAAATCTAATGCACTCAAAAATAACAACACAAATATATATCACAAATAGATATTTTTTCAATACATTAAATACTTCCGAATTCGTTAAGTAAAATACTTAAAATATTTTAAAAGTAATGCTTTTTCATTACATAAACCTAAAAATATTTATAAACTTTTAAACAACAATTTTAATATTTTCCACTGGGAAAAAAGATTTGATGTTTCACTCAATTCTTACAAAGTTTTATGAAGCCACTATAACCAATATATATTTTTTTCAATTAAATTTTTTTCAGTGTATCCATAACCTTTACAATCATATTAAATGTTATGCTTATGCGACATAACTAAACTGTATAAACCACTTTTCCCAACAAAACTGTGATCACATGCATTCTAAACAAAAGAAAGCCCAGTAAAATCAATGACCAATCTAGACAAACTTTCTTTATGACAACAAGATTAAAAATGTGTAAATTCTGCAGCTTCCACTAATCTTCATCCTTACACTCTTTGCATTGGCTCCATACATCCCAGTGGGTTGCAGTTAATTGCAATTCTTTAACCCTTCATCATGATGACTTCATGCACATCCCCCAAACATACATGCACATCACATGGGTTATAATTGATTGCTCATTAACATGCTGCTCTATTTGAATCCACGAACCAATACTTCAGCTTATATGAAGAAGGCAACCTTGAACGCCTCATTAATGGTGGATTTGACCTTAATTTCATTATTGTGCTCAATATGTGATTCCCTGACATATCCCAACTAACTGAGAGGACACAAAAGGCTTTTCATAAAGGATAAGGTTTTTTTTTAGGTTTTATCTGCTGAATTTACTTTTGATGTACTTTACTATACAAAATGGTGTACACAATAATAAAGGGGGACTTACCCTCACGCTATATGTGTGCTTCACAAAGCAAATACATTTAAAATAATATTAATGACTCCCTGGGTAAATGTCTTAAATGCAAAAAGGGATATATAAAGAGTTTGTTTTTATGTATAAAAAAATAACGCTAAACATGTTTTCCAGGTTAATGTATTAAAATTAATTGAATGAATGAATTGTATGTTTTGTACCTGTAAGGAATCCTCAAGGGTATCACCCCAATAATAGCAAGCATAGTTTTGTACTTTGACCATGTACTATGAAGAATTAATCCGTCTATATTCAAAATGTTATTAACAAAGGTTGATTTCTATCTTTGATAATATCCCAGTTATTGCAGTTTTTTAGAGCCAATAAAATCTCTGCTATAACTCTCAGAGACTGACTTATATTTGTATAGAAGAATGGCTAAAATCAAGTTGGTATTTGCACATTGGGGTGTTGTTTTTTTGTGTGGATTTGGATAGCATCTGTATTGTAACTGCAGAGATAATAATGGGATCGTCAGATTAATTATTGCAACAAAAGATTCAGAACTGCCTTTAATCTCTGAAACAACACTGATTGCAAAATAATTAAGAGATTCTAAAAACCAGGACAAAAAAGTTACAATAACAGATTGACAGAGATGAGTGGCATTCTCAACATTCAAGATCAGATTTCTTTTATATATGTTATCAGTTATATTCTTAAGATAGTTTACATGTACAAGCTATCAAGTTTTGCTGCTCCTTTTCCCTTATACCTGGTAATGCCTTTACAATAAAAAACACTGGAGTCAACAGTGATTTTGTTTTAAAGCTAAAATGTCTTTTTATTTATTTTTTATATTTTTAGAATAAAATATTTATTTTAGTATACATTATTTAACTAACATAATTAAGCTAAATTGTACAGAAATTTTGGTCTTACTAAGTGTCATTCCAAGGATCCTTATATTCTATATTTTGGTTCTTCATGTAACTAAAATACTTGTGATAAAAACATTTGACCAGTTGTGAAGGGTGTGAATGAACTTCATCCACAGGATGGAGCTGTTCCTCTAAAAGAAACTCCTGACTTTGTCTGTGCATGAAAACTTCCTCAGATGTGAAACCAATTGTCTTGGTCATTGGCTAGGAAATCCCCTGTTCTGCCAATATCAACTTACATTTTCTGTGTCTTAAGAATCATAAAATATTTTACATGGGCCTGCCTTGATGCAACAGTGAATATCTGAACTACAAGAGCAACTACGGCCATGGATAAATTAAAAGACCACCCTAAAATTACTTACTTTTTAATTGACTATGGTGCGAGGTTTATAGGTTCACTATTCATAACATTTCTGACAAATTTCAATTACATAAAAAAATGAAATGAATATTTTTTTGCATTTATTTAAAAAAACCTCCCTGTATTGTTGTAGAAAGAACAATCCTTATATAATAACTGCAATGTACGATCAAGCCAGGTTTTTCAAGCATCTTTGCATTGTCTCAGTCTTTCACATTGCTTTTCTGACTTTATTTTTAGGTTTGGCCTGGAATAGCCAAAATAAACGAGGACATTTTGATTCAAGGCAAAAGTGGCTGATTTCATTTACTCACCAATTTAATTTTTTTAACTTTTGAGGCATTTGAATCTGTTACATTTTAATAATTAAAAATAGAAATTTTATATGTTATCCCTCATTACTGTATTTGCAGCACCCATCCATTTGTAGAGCCCAAAATAAAACCACAAGAAAAGAAAATGTACAATATGATAAACCTAGAAAATTCCTTTTCGCTTAAGCCAGTATGACAAAAAGGCCTTTAATTGTCACATAATGAGTGTGTGGGTGGAGTGAAATATAAACTTATAAAACATACATTCCTTAAATCATGACAACTTCCTCTATGATGTGTTCTTAAACTTCAGATATTTGATGCTCTTGTGGTGGAATGTTACACATTGAGATGGTTTCATACCGAGCCGCTGTTGGATGCCAGCAGTGGGAGATCTCTCCAGCTGAGATCCAGAAGTTTCTTTGCTGTTCCACTTCACCGCCCTCTGTACATCACAATGTAATCTACAATGTCCTATATATATCCACTAAACTACAGCACTCATACACAATCGCACTATGACATTCTGCAGTCCACAAACATATTTCATCATGGCTCAGGTGACTTTGAATGCTTGCATTGGCCAAGGCCCGTCCAAATGTCAATAATTAAAGTATCTGTGGGCTTTGCAGGCAGCTATACATCAGATCTATTTCTGGAAGGGTGTAGGTACACATCTTACACATCATTGAAAAGGGACATGGAAAAGGTTGACAACATAATGACAACAAATTCAGTTCAGTCACAGTCAGGCATGAAAGCAAGCTGGACCTGCTTGCTGTTTACAAAGTGACATCACAGTTTGAGAAGCTGTAATCATGATCTAATAATGGAGAGAGGCGTTCATTTGCTTGCTTCAAAGGTACCTGGACCTGCACCTTTAATTAAAACTACATCTTAATGGATGAACGATTGCTTGAATGAACAATGCAAATCATTACATTGCAATGGCAGAAAGAGAGCTATTGGCAGAAGTACCAATGCTCTTAATGTGGGTTTGCTTATTAACCACTGGACAGCAATTGGGGGTGTGGGAAATAAAGGTTGTGCGGATTGATCAATTCTAGACATATGCCCACATAAACAGCATATGACATTTCTGAATGTCATGTTAATCTACCAATGATTGTTTTTCCATTAGTGTGCCATTTCCCTTGACAGTTGAAATATCAGAAAAGATTTGGTGGAGTATTTCTTAAAATATTGTTAAACCTGGGACATTGGGGCTGCCATTGCAATGCAATGCCAGTTGAGCTAGTAATGCTTTCGAAACTGGTAGTTTAGAATGTAAAAACTTAAATTGGTAGTCAGACCAATAATGAAAATTCTGTTATGAATTATTCAACCTCAAGATGTATAAATTTGTTCTGTTGAACACAAAACAGATTCTTAGAAACAGAGATTACTGAGGCCCTTTTGGCTAGAGAGGTATTAGAAATTAAATGGTACTCAATGGTGTACCATTGTTTGTTTTCCACAATTCTTTAAAACATCTTCATCCAAACAACAATGTATATTTTCTGCTATATTAGTTAATGGTGCCTACAGAAATCTCAACCGAGACTAAGAGATGTGTACATGTTTTGAACATCTTAAGGTTGAGTTATTCATGACACTATTATCCTTTTTGGGTGGAGTATCCCTTTAGCGTGTAGTGTGTACTTGAACGCAGTCTGTGTTAAATTGACATCCTCTTTTTTATTTTAAAATGTTTTTTGTGCATATCCTTTAATAAGCTTACGGTAGCCAACCCAGCCAATAGGACATGCTCAACTGAGCACTTTAATAAAACATGAGTCATCTGGTGTCACATGTTTAGGACCCCACCCCAGTTGCCAAATGTTCCTGCTATAAGGCCAATGAAAAATTCATCCGGTCAAATGCATAATTCAGAAGCAAAAGCATGCAGCCGTAGACAGCATCGTAGATTCAGAAAGTTTAATAGTCTGTTTACTTTAAAACAGCCTAAAACCTCTTTACTAAATACAATGTTATGACAATGTATTTAACTCGTATTCTCTGCATATTGGGAGTAATGGGATTCTTATTATGTTGTCAAATAGAATGTATAACTAAGACATGTTTCTAAAGCATGGACACTATAAAACAAAGTGCACTAGTAAAAGTGCATCATAGATTAAAAAAAATATTAATAAGATCCTCCACTATAAAAGTAGAACAGAAAACAATAAAAACGTTAAAGTCATGCTCTATTCCAACATTACCAACATTCTTAAAAATATCTTTATTTGTGTTCTGCTGAAGTCAGGTTTGGAATGGCTCTAGGGTGACTAAATAAAGAATAAACCACTCTATTTGGATAGCGCATATGCAAATGAATAACACAACACTGATCTAATGATGATCTAATAATGATTGAGTTGGAATATCAGAAATCTTTCCAAATTGATTTATATGGATGTTATATTCTGACCAGGTTAGTTTACACCCTCTGTGTACAGTATAAGTGTTATGTGTGCACTATGTCTCCAGGAATACGGCTGAGAATGCCTTGCACGTCCATCTTTTAATAATTAGCATCGTTGACATCGCTCCTGCCTGCCGTGATAATCAGTCGATGAGGGGCTTGTTAGAATGAGTGTTTACAGAGTGTGCCTGCAGACCGGGGCATTACTAGCTTTCCTCCACAAATCTCCCCCCCCCCCCCATTCCCACCCCCATTGTCCGGCCTGACGCCTGGCCACAACGCCAGTCCTCATGTCCCCATTGTGGGAGAACAACCAGCCAAGACAGCCATTAGCAGACACCGGGCAGATGGCCCTATTCAGCAAGCTCTCACAATACCAATATTGCATCCCGACTTCACAGACCTGGGTCGTAACACTGACTGGGCTTCCGAAAGGTCCACAACATAGCTGTAATTCAGTGAAAACAAGATCAGTTTATAAGACTGATTGATGGCTGCAAGGAGAAGTAGAAAAGATGTTGCCAAAAACTCCAACTTCCGCTAATTGAATGTTAGATGTCTTGTTTTAGGTTAATATCTAATGCTTTTTAACTTTTTTCATTGATTCAACAGCATTTTACTTTAATTTTTTTTGTATATCAGTGAAGCCACCAGTTTCTAGCTGTTGGTTTAAAATCATTCAGGGAACTGATCTGGTTAAAATGTCTCTCCTAAAACAATAAGCACTGCAAAGGGTTAAATGAAGCTGCTTTAACATGAGTTTTTATGTGAAAATAACTTAATTTAATCATGAGGAACCGATTGTGTAAAATTAAGTAATTTCAACAACTAGTTTTGCAAACTAGTATTTATTATATTTACACCAAGTATGACAGAATTTACGAAAAACAGTCACAATTTTTTTTCTAAAATAATTCCTACTAATGTACAAATGTTACAAACTATTAATATTTAGGAGATAATGGCGCAAAACTTTCACTGTAAAAAATATCACAAAAATATATCGTCATGCTAACTTAATAGAATCTTTAAAAACATTGAAAATATCTTTTCAGCGAAAAATTTTAAAGTAATTGATACATTTGTTACAACTTTTAATTTCTCTAACATTATCAAATTTTTTGTTTACTTTATAAAAAAATAAATATTTATTTAACCAAAAATTTGACTGAATTCTATGGAAATGTTTGAGATAATTAGATTGACTTTTTACTTAATATACAAAAATGTAAATAGTTTATTTACTTAATATCAATAAATATAAATATTTATCAAAACATTTTATAGCTTTTAACATTTATATGTTATATTTACATTTGAAATAAATTACATTCATATTTTATATTCACAAAATATTTTGAGTGTAAATTGTTTCATTTAAAAACACTGTAACTTTTCTTAGTTGTTCGAATACAAGTTTTTTGGTAATATACAATTATTTCAGTTAATTGGTCAACTGTTATTTGATCAATTTATGTAATGAATACATACTGTATATTACACATCTTACATTAAGGATTGGGGTGGGTGTATTTGCTCCAAAATTCTCTAAAACCATAAATATTTTTTAAACTATTTTTTGTTTACTTGAAGGACTGCCAAAACTGTCCTTACATAAACAACTTAAAAGTGACAGCATCACATCACTACGATGAAGAGACTACAAAAATACTCCACATTCTCCCTTACATACGCCCTAAACTTATGTTCTATTGTATAACTTAAATTCAATTACGCTGTTTGCACTATCATGACTAAAGCTGATATTATACAACAAAGAAACAAAACATAAATTATGTTAAGAATGATGGAGGACCTCCAACATCTGGTGTCCATGTTTTCCAACGCCTTGTGACACTATTGTCAACTTTCCTGACGAACTTTTGATAGAGAATCGCCTTCATTATTTCAACAAGGCACCTGCTCTAATCAAACACACTCGGTGGAGCAAAGTCTCCATCACATTGAATTAGTTATGCTAAATATGTTTCGTTCGGATCCGACACAGCCAGTTGACCATCAAAGCACCTAATATGTCTATCAGTCTAGACTCTAATCTAATTGTATTTGAGCTCGCTCATGCACAATGAAATAAACAATGCGCTGAGTGGGATGTGAGAGACTTTCTCTGGCTTTTATGCATGTAATCGCAGTGTGAAACTCGTATGAAAGCTGATCAATCACAACTGACATCACTTAGTCATGGGTGCAGATTGCTGGAAGTATGTTTTTTTGTGTTTAATGTGCTGTGTAATGCTTATCTTACAGACCCATTTGCCAAACTATTATTTTGATAACTCACTGTGTTAACAGCCATTCAGATATTAAAAGAACAATCCCAAACACATTGGTAAAAGTCAAGGAAAGGTCTGCTAGTGAAAGTCGGTGTGCATTGTGGCGGGTACGTGCCTGGCATTCTGTCCCGATTCTGAGATACATTGAATACAATTGAAAAAACTATTCTTTCAATTTCAATTAAAACAAACATGACCCATTCTGAAAACATTAACTTTCCCGCGGCCACCCCTTCACAAAGCTGATTTCAATGAATGAATGAAAGAGGTTGTTGAGAGTCATATGCATATGGAGAGATTGCAGGTGCTTTCTCTCACCCAGGCCTCTCTCCTGCAGTGCTCTCCTCTTTGAGGATTCCAGCACTTAAAAGAGCAGCTGTCTTATTCCCCCATGCACCCACTCACAATCTCCTACAACATGGTTTGAGTGGTGATAATCGATGGTGGTTCATTCTTTATCAATGCTCTTGATGCACAAAGTATCAAAACTGCTACACTCATTGTTGCAGTTAACCTTTGCCATCCAAACATTCCGAAGCCACAAAACCTGCTCATTACTCAATGAAACTAATATCTTATATATATTCAAGTCTATGCTCTGAGAGATACTGAGAGTTTAGTCGTATTCTTTGAATTAAATCAAATACGACATTATCAGCCCCTAAACATTTGTTGAAAAACTAAATAAAAATAAGAAATGTTGCTTTAAACATTCAGCAATAACCTTAAATTACTTTAGATTGAGGTGCTGAACAAATAAAACAAAAATTCAAACTAGCATCAAAAAAAGTATATTAGAATGTAGAAATGCGGAGGTCTTATAATCAATTCATAGGCTTTTACGTTATTTACACAGTCAATAAAAAGAGCCAAATAGTGTAGATTGCTAATTATCATAGAAATATATAATTGTTTGGTCTTTTAAACATAAAAATGTGAGATTTTTTACAAAATCATCCAATAGATTGCCACATATTTTATATAACCAACTATAAAATAAGTTTAAGTTAAATTTCTATTAAAATCTACCTTATATATGTACTAGCTATCACACTTGCGCTGAATATAATGATTGATCATAGTCTTTTCCATTTACCATACCATACCATGCAATACCAACTTTATTTGTTAAGCACTTTACAACCAATAAAGTTGACCAAAGTGCTGTACACGTATGAACAATAAAAAACCAAACAATGAAAGCATTGAAAGTAACAAATTAAATTAAGTAAATAAAGTTGTCATCTTACTAAGAGCGAAAAGTCAAAGAGAAAGGAAGGTTTTTAAGAAGGGTTTTAAAGATAAAGAAGAGGCCTGCTTAACAAGGCAGATTATTCCATAGTTTTTATTTAGTGTGTCTCTATAAAGGTTTAGAAGCACGGACTGAATCCTTTTTTCAGAGTAATAAAGTCAACTGAAAAAGTTTTCTCCTGACTACTGCTGACCACCAAACGTCCCTGGCTGAGATCTGTTTGTGTGGTTGTGTTGTGTAATTTACATGCACTAGACCTAATTCCTCAGCAGCAGATGAGAGGGTTTTGAGCTCCAGCATTAGCTCCGTAATAAGATACCACTCACAGCAAATAACAGTCCCAGAGACCTGCATGGCCACTTCAAAGAGCCTACATTCATTCAGTGAGAGGACATGCTTGGACCTGAATGAGTAAACATTTGTCATGAGCTCCTACGGTCTATAGTTTAGCATGTCACAACCCAATCTCTAAATTTAAACCTGTGGGATTTTCCTTCATGGCACTGACACTAATTATTGTCTTTGCCTTTGCTTGTTAGTATTCATCACTGCCATGGTCAAGATTACAAGAAGTTTACAATGTATACAGGCTAGCCACGACCTATTTGAACTTTTTTTCTAAAATCTAAATGTTCGCCCTACCACAGACTTCATCTGATCCAAACTGGCTTGTCAGAATGACACCCATGAGATCAGAGATTATGTTTAATTGAGAGAGGATGGATCAACAGAAAAGTAGTAATATGGAAAGGAATTGAAAAAATGCATGTTAGTGTCCAAATATTATCACAATAATTGTATTATTTAATTTAATGTTCCTGCATTCACACACAGCAGGGTTTTACAACAGGGGTTCTTCTATTCTATTCTATTCTATTCTATTCTATTCTATTCTATTCTATTCTATTCTATTCTATTCTATTCTATTCTATTCTATTATATCCAATCCTATCCTATCCTATTCTATTCTATTCTATTCTACTCTATTATTTTCTTTTCTGTTCTGTTCTGTTCTGTTCTATACTTTTTAATTATTTTATTCAAAATTACAAAAATGAAATAATACAATAAAGATACAATGTACTTGGCACGTGTAAAGCTGCATCTTCCAGTGCAACCGTGTTGAATTATGTGTGCAATTGTTAGTGTCAAGTGTTAAGCTATAAAAAATGAATCACCAATGAGTATTAAAAGGGATTTTAAAGTGAGTCAACTTCGTCATAACAACATTAAAAGTAAAGTGTTTTGTAATTCCCTTAAAAAATCCAACTCTGGACCTAAATCTTTTAAGACGGCCAGACAAAAAATGTAATAGATTTTTTCATATTCTCACTTCTTAAATCACCTGACAAACATCTTTACAGTCAAAGATCAGCTTCACACAAGTAGATAACACAACTACTTAAAAAATTTAATAATTGAGCGAACTATACAGGTATTTTTAGGTTGTTTCAACTTATTTTTCTTTTTGGTAAAAACATTATATCTACTTAATCAAACGTTCAGTAAACAAGAAAATGCTATGGAACTTTTTTCAGTGCTGTGTGTTCCATAAACATATCAACAGGCCAGTGAAGTGCATTATCTAAGGTACTAAATGAAATGTAATGACATCAAGCTTAAGAGAGAGACAGACACAATGGAAAGTGATAAGGGTTGGCTGCAACTGACAATGTTTATTGAATCAGTGTTAGATAGGCACCCTGAGATGCTGAAAGTGAATCTAGACTTTGAAAGAAACACAGTCAGAAAGGCTTTCTGCTACTGGATTTATTGCATTAAGCAATTCAAAGCACACAAACTTTCCTGCTCTCAAAGTTGACAGATGAGAGCGTTCTCAAAGCCCTGCGTGATCTCCATCAGGCACGCTTCCCCTCAGCCTATTGTCATGGAACCTCAGTTGTTCTCCTTCCTCTCACTTTCCTTGTTTTTGATATTTCACTGCCATCAGAGTCATCAAAATGTTCCAAATCTCTCGATCTTCAAAGACAGACTCCTCTTTCATGAGTCTCGCTAAACGGGCGCTCTGCAGATCTCAAATCACTCGAATGTTTCTCTAATGACGATACAAAAAAGATTAAAGAGTTTCCACACATGCACGCTCACGCACACATTTTATATAAACTGCTTGCTTCATGGTTATATAAAATGAATGCGATATGCTCTTCAGTCAACATCACGATTACTTAACAAATGTTAAAATAATAAGATAAACTAGATAGTAAACAAGGCGGATTCTGAAAATAACAGTGATTCATTGACGACAGCTTTAAAAGAAACTATTCTTATATCAGCAATGAAATGTCTATGTTTTAAGTCAAAACAGGTGAATAAAATGATTTCCCAGCGTTTCAAGATGTAATAGCTCACACATATTGCACATTATGACTCACAGCACTTCTAAACTTTATATGGGTTGCCCATAAATGCACAAAACTGCAATTATTCCTGATTGGACCAATTATTCTCCGATAATGTTAAGGCCTCCTGCTCTTGTGAATTGACAGCACCTCACAGGAATAGACAATCACACGGACCCAGGCCTACAAGCAGCTGTGAACAGCGTCTATATGGGCCATTTAGCAAGCACAGGCTCTTAAATACAATAACGCTTCCCTAACATTGCTTTTAACATGACTATTTTCTTTCGCTCTGTGTTGCTAATGGAACAGTTTTATTAAACGCAATAGCTTTAAGTGATAGTTCATCCCCAAAATTAAAGTTGTGTGACCATTCAATCCACCTCCTCAAACCTTTCTGACTTTCTTTTTTTGGCAGAACCCAAAAGAAGATATTTTTAAGTATGTTGGTACCCAAACAGTACGGGCAACTATTTACTTCTATTATAAAACCAATGAATGGGCACCAGTAAACAACATACTTTCAAATAAATTAATGTGGCAAGAGGCTCAGTAAATAATGAGTCAATGAGTATTTGATCACCTGTGATTTTGCAAGTTCCCTTACTTATGCTGCGTTCACACCAGACGCGAATAGCGCGTCAGGCGCGAGTGATTTACATGTTAAGTCAATAAAGAGACGCGAATAGGCGCGAGGAGATTTCCTGCGGCGCGAATGACGCGAAAGGCGCGGCGCGAATGACGCGAATGGCGGGTTAGACGCGAAATCGCGTGAGTTGAAAAAATTTAACTTTGGCGAAATTTCGCGCCGCGTTAACCAATCAGAAGCTTTCTTTATCTCAAACAAACATGGAGGACAAACTCATCAGGGCTTTATGTGGAAACACAGAGCTTTATAAATACACATAATACTTTTATTATACTTTAACATAGACAGGAATAAAAGTGATATTTACTGGAAGAAATTTAGTGAAGAAAAAAATATTTTTTTACTCAATTTGAGCTTTATACACATATTGAGACTATAACTAAAGCCTTCATATGAAGTTTAATAACTTTATTTTACAATAAAAAGACTTTTCCTCTGATAAATGATACAATTTTATTGTAAAATAAAGATCATTAGCTGTCATAAAGCCACCTGTGCATCCCATAATCAGTCAAAAGTCTAAGAAGCAACATGGGCAAAACCAAAGAGCTGTCAAAAGACACACGAGACAAAAATGTAGACCTTCACAAAGCTGGAAAACGCAACTGGGCAATTGCCAAGCTTGGTGAATAAAGAACAAATGTTGGAGCAATTGTCAGAAAATGGAAGAGACTTAAGATGACTGCTAATGTCCATCAGACTGAGGCCCTAAGGAAGATCTCTTCTCGTGTGTTATCAATAATGCTAAGAATTGTGAAGAATCAGCCCAGAACTAAACAGAAGGGGTTGGTCATTGCCGTGAAGAGAGCTGGGACAACCATTTCCAAGGCTTCTATCAGTAATACATTAAGACGTTATGATTTAAAATCATGCATCGCACTGAAGGTTCCTCTGTTTAACTCAGCCCATGTCAAGGCCTGTCTAAAGTTTGCCAGGGACCATTTGGATGATGCAGAGGAGTCATGGGGAAAGGCCTATTGTCAGATGAGAACGAAGTAGAACTTTTGGGTCTTTACTCCATTCGCTGTGTTTGGAGGAAGAATAAAGAGAAGGATCATCCCAAAAATACCATACCTACAATGAAGCTTGGGGGTGGAAGAGGATGAACGGGGCCATGTTTTGGGCAAAAACCTCCTTTCCTCAGTCTGAGCATTAAAAGTGGATCATGGCTGGGTCTTCCAACATGAAAATTACCCAAAGCACACAGAAAAGAAATCCAAGGAGTTACGTAATAAGCATATCTAGGTTCTGGAGGGGCCTAACCAGACTCACGACACAAATCCAATTGAAAATCTTTGGAAGGAGCTGAAACTTCACGTTGCTCAGCAACAGCCCTGAAACCTGAAAAATCCAGAGAAGATCTTAATGAAGGAGTGGACCAAAATCCCTCCAGCAGTGTTTGCAAACCTGATGAAGAACTACAGGAACCATTTGACCTCTGGAATTGTAAACAAAGGCTTCTGTACCAAATATTATATATATATATATATATATATATATATATATATATATATATAGGCTATATTATATATGTTTTTTTATTTACTTGATCATTTGTGTCTTTTATGGGGCAATTCAATTTAACTGACAAGCTTGCAAAGAAAGAAGTATGTTTTTTATTTTTATTTTTCTCTCTAACTGATGGATCAGATGTGAAGTCTCTAAAGTATTTAAAGCGTTTTTTAACATCCATAACCTAATCCTAATATACCGTATGCGAGCCTGCCTTTGAAAAATCAGCGATTTCATATTATTTTCTTTTTTTGTACATAAAATCATTCTACACAGAGTGAAGAACATTCTGTGAGAATGTGACATTGATATATTTCAAATTGATTGAGTTTGAAAGTTTTAAATTATTGCAAAATTAATTAAGGATCAGAATTGAGAATTCATTGGGTATTATTGCCTCTGATTTGTACACTTTAATTCACAGAAAGTGTGTTGTCACTCAAAACACGTAATTTTTGTCACATCCATAAAATATTTAGTTTAAACATTGTACATGATTGATTTTTCTCTAATTTAGTGAAATACGATATTTCTGAGAAGATATATCAATATATAATTATATATATTTAGAGTTTTGACTAAATACTATAAAAAATGCCAAAATAGTAAAAACTATATATACTATTCTGAAACAGATAACAGAAAATAAAACATTATTGAAATAACATCATTGATTTGACCCCATATAGAGTAAATGGCACTGTGCACCAACATGAACACACAGACAGTGAGTCACTCATTCCACATGGCATAATCATTGGTGGCGTCCCAGGGTTTCTGGGAAAAGTTGGATAAAGAGAGTAGGTGGGCGCACAAAAACAGTCCACTTGCCTCCCACTGTTACTAAATAGGAAGATGGAAGAAATGACGCAGTCTATATAGCGCTGTGGAAAACAGGTGTGTTTTGATGTACCCTGCAGGTTTGGAAATAATTAGAGTCTGTGCATCCCTAGGAGGAATGAACTTGACTTGCTGAGGTCAAAGGGCACAAAATATTTTCTCACAGACTGGTTTAACCGCATTGTGTGTGTGCATAAATAATCAAGCTTGTGGTTTTTGGTGTATTTTAATGCTGTGTTTGTGGGCATCTGTGTGCAATGCCATTTTAATATTAAAGACTTAACATATGGCGAGTATGTCAGTACCTGGAGTTTGATTTTTAAGGGTGGCCACAAGGACCCTGGATTGTCTCTAGTGAGCTTATTTATAAACTGAACCCACTGACAACATTAACATCACTGCATTTAACCTTCCAATGCATTTATATAAGCTTCTTTCTGAGAAAGATATATTCTGCTCATATTAATTATTTCAAAGCCTACAGAAAGAAGTATTTTATACTCTGATTATTCCAGTCAGAGTATAAAATCTGTTAAATTTCAACAAAATAAAACCTCAGGAATGACAAAGTCAATGTGAAAGATTGACAGCATAACAAGACATTTGAATTTGTGTAAAAATTGAGGGTTTGACAAAAAAAACGTATATATATGAAAGAAAAAAGCACCCTCAAAACTTGCAACGTTTGTGGCATTGTGCTGTGTGATACAACTGAACATTTCAATGGCCTTTTATTGTGGCTTGACTAAGGCACACCTGTACAATATTCATGCTGTCTTATCAGCATCTTGATATGGCACACATGTGAAGTGGGATGGATCTTCTCTGCTATGGAGAAGTGCTCACTATCACAGATTTAAACAGATTTGTGAACACTATTTGAGTAGAACGGTTATGTTTTGTGTGTGAAAAATGTTACAGTGTAAATGTAAATTTTATCTTTATATGCTTTCTGTGTATTTTTTGTTAATATGAATAAAACTCATATTCACTGATATACTGTAGTTTGCTTTTTGACAAATAACTTCCAAATGTTTTGGTCCATTCATCTAAGTAAAAAATGAAAAGCAAATATTTTACAAACATTCCCCCTGGACATTACTCTGCCCACTACATCTGTGCAAATTAATCATAAAACTATTTAAAATTTATATTTTGGAATCCAATATAGAGTCAAAATAATAAATTCTTGAATACCTGTAGTGTAGAATCGCATTATTCATACATGCCGAAAGTATTTGTTTTTCTGACATTTACATAAGATTGATACAGCCTTACGACTGTTTCCCGAAGTCGCGCTCATGAATGATCTCATCATGAGGCCTTCTCCTGAAAGGCTAACACTGATGGCGCTTTATGATTGGTGCGTGGGCCGGATTTGTCAATGGTTAATAAATAACTTGTGATATCATGACGTCTGCAAGTTGAACATTTAAAAAAACTTTCTGAAGCCCTTGGCTGTATGTGAAGAGTGTATGGAACACAGAAATATTTTGTTAGGTGTCTCAAATGAATCACGTTGAACACGAGAACTTAACATGTTTAACAGTCTAAAGCAATTATGATGCTGTAAAAAATTGCTTTATGATTGCTTTATGATGCTCTAAAGCAATTATGATATCCTTTAAAGAATTCATTGTGCAACATTGAGAATTTCAGTATTTAAATATAATTTTTGGGAAACTTCGTATTCTTATCTTAATCTAGTTTTCTACATTTATTGGTTATAATGCAACTTTATGTTGGGAAAGTATTTTTTCTTAATTATTTACCCATTTACTTATTTTCCAAAGTCCATGCGTAATAGTGGAATAACCTATATTATAATTTGTTTAGGCAGCCTTAATAACTGTATATCATAATACTACTGAATTTATGTACTATGGTATGTTTCCCAAAAATGTGTAATACCAACGTAATTTTTACAATAGAATCAGAGCAAGAGTTCAATTTGAGGAATAAAGATTATGTGTGTGTCTGTTGAGATTCAGATGGTGCAGATGGGGTGCAGAACCACAGCGTGGTCCTTTGACCCCTGTAGCAGATCAAGTACCGCTGACCTCAGTAACATCGCTCCACACACATAAACTCTACCGGCAGACATGCCTGGAAATAATAAAGAGAAGTGTGACTGTGAATATGTTTGCAAGGGCTCCTAAAAAGCCTTCGAGCTGCTTTTAAGACTTCACCATAGAAGATCAATGGTCCAGTTCAGCTACAGTACATCACAGACATTCACTCGGTCTGGCATATAATAGCTCTTGTCTATGTCTCTTTCTTCATGGCTTGGACATTCTCTTCGACTTACAGCAAAGCAGACAATATAAAGGGAGTGTTTGTTATGAGTAGTGTGGATGTGTGGTATTGACTGGGTGATGTATTGATATTCACAAATATTAGAAGTTATTTTGTTTGCAATAAAACTCTATATAAATATTCTGAGTTGTTTCCACTCACTCTCCATCTTCATTGCTGTGACTCAGGTATCGTGACTGCGGTTCATGCCCTGGGAGGGCGACTTGAATAGTGATGGATCGCATTGATGCTGGAGTAATGCTGTGAAAATGACTCAACCGTTGCAGAAACCCCTATTTCACCAGACCACACAGCAAAGAGATGGGCCACAAACCTTCCTCTATACCACGCTGGTGGGGTATAAACAGTCCCCAGAGAGCCATCTACCTCACACACCCATGCACATCCAATTATCCAAGCAGACATGTACACGTACAGGGCTGGGCACTGTGATCCATGGGGGATATTTAACACACAAAAGCATGGACAAAACAACGAGGACATGAGATGGAAAATAAACAGGAGGGAAAAGGGAAAGATTTAAAATAATCATGAGTCAGTGAGAGAGGAATAGAGTAAAGGTATGGTTAAGAATTTTTTTTAATTATATAGCAGTGCAGTATATTCACAAAGTGTTTAAATGCAGGAGTTGAACATACATCAACCCTGCTGTAAAACAATAGAACCCTGCACAAAACACAACAGGTAATTTAAAGAGCCGGTTTGATGGCGACACAAATGTGAACCATAGTATTGTTTGAGTACTCAATTCTACATAAATGTGATTAAAACTACAAATAACGCATTGCAACCGGATCCCTACAATCCTGAATTCACTGTATTCCAGGACATCTTAGTTCTGTTTGAGACACTAACTGGCTTCATAGTGCACTTTGGGATTTGTAACTTCACAGATTGTTTACAGGTACTATCAGTCAAAGGACATGTAAAATGAGTAGTAGGACCCAAGAGGATCTTTAATGGTTAATTTGGGAGTTTAATGAAAACCATTATGATGTTTACCGGTATGTGATAGATCTTTTGGTGTTCTTGGGCAGTTTTATCCTCGTGGAAAACTTCCAGAACACACTAAATTATGGAATTTTGTAAAAGCGTATGGTTTACAATCAAACTTTATTGGAAGGTTTTAGAATTTCTCTCATGGTTTCTATTGGATTTCTATAGTTTCTTTGGCAAGTTTTGAAAACGAAGAGAGAATATATAGAAATGTATATATGCAGTGGATGCACTTTTTGGAGCTTTTAAATTTACTACTATAATAATTTACTATAATAAAAATAAGAAATGAATGTACACCTAGGAACGCTTTGAAGGTTAATAAACCCTTTAATCACACATTGGCAAAACAGCGACATCATGGAAGTTTTACATGTTTAGATGGAGTGTTTAAAAACAGTTTAGATTAAGGTTAAAGTTTAGATTGAGGTAAATCAAGGTAATTTCTTTTCTGTTAGAATGATTCCGATTTGGGCTCTTGCAGAATTGAATCCTGGAGTACAAACTATACATTTGTAAAACTCTGCCGAACACTAAAACCTTTTTAGTATGCTAGCCATTAATTCCTGCCTGCTGGCATATTCCTGTGCAACAAAACGACACCTTTAAATCTTTGCTGTAAGACTACCACTAGGTGTTCTCAAGCTATGACCCTGAGAGAGACTGGAGCAGAAGAGTCTTACATGAGAAACCCGACTTTCCTTTTAAATATGGCCTACATCAGACAACCCATGCTGGTGTTAAGAAACCATTACACAGTCTCTAGAGATGATGAGAATCCTCTGCTTCAGACTACTTCAACAAATCCTCCAAATTACAGAACTGTTAAATGTCCACTTCAAAATGAGTAGGGAAAATGGCTTTTGGTCGAAAAATTCCCTATTGTTTGGGAATGTTGCATGTAAATGAGCTTACATTTACATTTAAGCATTTATCAGATACTTTTATTTAAAACAGTGAGGAAAACAAAACGGGAGGCCATAATATTGAAAATACATATCCTACTAAAATGAACATATTTGGGGGTCACTGCATAATTTATCATTTTATTCCACTGTGCCATATCCTCTTCATTACAACCATTACAGACAACAAAGGAAGAGTTTTTTTCAACACCCCTAAGGAGAATCTGTCTTGCATTAGCATCTATATTAGCATCCCTCTGAAGCGACACCTCTGCAAGCAAACCTAATATTCCCTGGGAGCTGAGTGTGCCCGCAAAGAAATGCCAGGCATGCCATTGAGCGCTGCTCTGCATGATTCTTTGCCTCTGGGTGTCAAATCAAAGCACTGCCTGGGAGAGGAGGTTAACTCAAAACTGAACTTTTGGCTAGGTAGAACTTAACCATAGCACTGAAGACCCATCTTTACTGGGGAAATCAACCCGGTGGCACTTCATTAAAAACATACACTGGCAAGAACGCTGTACCCATCTTCAGTGAAGTCTGTCATGGGACGCAGAGGGACTTAGACTCTGATTTCCCTAGAGAAGCCCACGGGGGACGCTTTGAAACCGGCACCTGTTACCTCCTTTTATTTCGTTTTTATTGTCTTGCATTTATTCTAAAGGAAGGGTGACCGCAGGTGATATGCTGTGGATGGAGAGCGGTTTGATAATGAGACGATGATATTAGGTATTCTGTCTGGCTATCACCGTACAGGTGAATAGCCTGAAGCATCTGTTCAATCTGCGAACAACTTTCGTTCGACGGCCCTTGTGATCAGAATGAGATTCAGTACAGTGTGTATTAATGCAACCCTGTGCTTGGCATATATAGTGATGCGAAAAATGTTTATGATAGATGATAAATATACCAAAATTAGATTTAAAAAATGCATATTTTTTAGCAGCAACCTTCTTTACGTCGAATAATACGGGTGATTTAACTTAAGGCGGCCATAACAACAAGAAGTGTTGGTAATAAGTTTGAATTCAGTTTATCTTTCTCCTTCCTTGAGAAAAAAGTCTTTCTTTAATGTTATTTTAAACACTATATAGTGTATTTTAAATACACTAACAAATCAGTAGAAATAGGCCACAATGTACTATATTATTATGCAGGAATTTTCCATATTTATTTATTTTATACTTTAAACTAAATCAAATTGCGTTTAAGCATTAACAAAATGTCCATAAAATGTACTGGTTCTTTTCATCCAGTACTTTATCTGTACGGATATTTCTTTAAGTGTTACAGGTTTTGTACGATTAGTGCTTAAAATCCAAGAAAATAATACAGAATACAAAAACGTCCTGTTTTCCAAATCTATCGACATCTAGTGTTAAAGTTATTCGGTCCACATATAGCTGGCACAGGACAAAGATCATTTTAAGATAATTAAAACGTACCAGTTCATTATGTAAGCTCTTATTTTCTTATAACTGAAAATAATTTAATATTTTTTTTTGAAAAAAGTTATGAAAGTAACAGTTACTTTAAAAAAAATCATAAATGTAAGGATATCTGTTTTCAAATACAACAAGCTTTGTGACATCTTAACACATTTAACATGACTGCCAGGGAAAAAGCCCCCCTTTGGTCTTCTTGCAGAAAGATTGCGTAATTGTAGGGGAAAAAAGAATGAGATTCGTTTATCAGCAGCGCCGATGACATAAGTCTTGTGATCTCACTTGCTCTTTGTAACATGATCTAGATTAAACACGCTTTGTGATCTCCATACTGAATAGTATAAATGAAATGTTACATCATGACAGCAATGTCATGATCACCATATGACAAACGATACAGACCGACCAGTGAAGCAGAGATCTGATGTCCTAAAGCCAGCTTCTATGGTTTTGACTATGATGAATGAATGATTGGGGCTGAAGGGTTATGGAGGGCTGTAAAGCTGGGCAGGCCACTTTGATCATGAGGCACATTTAAACTTAATGTAATTTCTCAATCCTGAAAGGTCTCAACACTGTTCGGGATAGTTAAATAAACATTCTGTCATCAATTGCCCCCATGTCTTTCCAAACATGTATGTCTGTCTTTCTTTCCGCAGAACACAAAAAATATTTTGAAGTCAGTTGGCATCTAATCAGCAGTGGCACAAGAGGGATTTGATACCAGTTACTACTGTTCTTTAAAATATCTTCTTTTGTGTTTTGTGGAAGAAATGATTTCTTCTGGTTTCAAACGTTTCTTTCAGGTTTGAAAAGCCAACAGGAATTTAAATTTTTAATAGGGCTTTCCCTTTTAATTGACTAAGAAAATTTAAATAAACTTTAAGCAGTTGCACAAAAATAAATAAAATATGTTGATTATTCTAGTTTTTAATTAATTCATTTTCATGTTATCCCAGATGTATTGTGCATTTCAATGCTGTCATTCAGAAACACTTCGAGACATTTCAAATGAGAGATTTTATATTTTTATAAACCGATTCAATTTAATGGGTGCCAGTAAGCAACATTCTTTAAATTATCTTTTTGTTTCTGTGGAAGAAAAAAGTCATACACAATGACACGAGGGTAATTAATATTCATTTGTGAGACTATCACTTCAAAATCATATGGGATAATGTATGTATGCAAGTAAACAAAATTGTCTTTGCCATTATTTTTTTATGAATACTGTCTGTGCCTTTAGGCATACACAAATGTTTACATCTCCCAATTCTACGGTAAAACAGTCCATTTCTAATAGTTATTAGACTTTAAAATGCATCATCCACAGAATTTCCGTAGTTAAGTCAAATAAATAATGCAAACTAAAGCAGGAAGACTGAGCTTAGGAAGCAATGCCTGCTAACCTTTACTGATCACATATCAGTAAGAGCAGAAAGACGGAGTTAGCTTTAGAGGAGGGAATGAGCAAGAAAACTCATAATCATTTGCAGTGTGGTGACATGAGAGGTGGTTTGAAGGTGTCTGCTCTGAAAACAAATTGAGTTTGCTGCCATCTCCCCGAGCCCATATTTATGAGTCTGTCAAAGATGACTGGGCTGCACTGGGCTATCTATCTGTCTGTCTAGATGTACGGTCAAAACAGAAATAAGTGAATCTTTCAGAATACACGTACAATACACAAACAAACATTCACTATTGTGTACACTCACACATCAAGTACAATGTCGGCAAACCTGGCTGTGCGTTACTCTCCGCATAACACCCTCTCGTAAATAACCCAGGCCGAGGAACACTATGACAAGACTGAGTTATTAAATGCATACATCAGAGTGCCGGTCAGGATGCTGTTATTTATCAGTGCATTGAACTACTTCATGATATACACAACCTATGATGCATGGACCGGAGACTGCTGCCAAGGAAACCACTATTTCGGCATCACGTCAAAGCAGGGCGTCAATATTGATATGACTGACCATTCTGCTGAGCTCTCCATTTTACTTAAATTGTATAAGAAGAGTGGTGGACAAACACATATTGTATTACTTCTTTAAAAATGAGCATGTCATACATGTGGATTTGCCACAGACTAGCGCTGTAATTAGATGTGGGTTCTAGTGGGTTGCCTGGTACTCTTAAATCCCCCAGCGGCCAATCTGTCCTTTGGAAGCATTGGCGTGTGAAGCTAACAAACGTGTTCTCTGAGGCTACACTTGAGTGTACGTGACATAGGTACTGTACAGTATCTTCTATACTGCCTATTTCAGATTTGACCTTCACACATATAAGTAAAAATGCAGGTATAGTGTCAAACTACAGATCACACAGCTAGTCTAGATTTTATATCCAATTTCTATCCTTAATCTTGTTTTTATTGTCAACATGGGCAACTTTTCTTTAGATAACAGTACAATAGTCTGCAACGTCAGGACGCTGTAAGGCAGTGTTTCTCAACTGGTAGTTCGTGACCTAAAAGTGGGTTGCGGAAACGTTTTCAGTAGGTCCCGAAGTGGTCATCAGAGTGCCGGTGCAGTATGTATATACATACTGTAATTTTTCTTTTTCAGTGGAGGAACAAAGATGAAATTTAAAGCTGCAATTCAAACTAATTTGGTTAAAAATGAACAGTAATGAGTTGAGCAAGTACATAAATCATTTGCCCACAACTGTCCCTTACCTTACCCTAGTTCCCATCAGTAAATAAAAAAACTACAATTTAGGCTTCAAACCGAGATGTTGTCATACAGTATAAGCAAAATATTTCAAATATGATATTTTGTTGCCAAGAATCAATACTTCGATTTGACATTTTTGGGCGAAAGGAGTGATCAATATTGGGAGTATGTCTATGGAAAGGCAAAACATACTGTTGCATGATTCACATCTTTAGTGTAAGAGAGAAATCAAATCAAATACTTCACCAGTGTACTTCGACTGTACCACCCAATGGAAAATTCTCTAAACCCTGACACAAGCAATTCACATGTCTGAAATGCTCAAATACACCCTGTCACTCACACAGAAACACAACATCTGCATTTGCCATGAAAATCATCCATATTTATCACTGATGCACTTTTCTTCCAGCATTTGCATTGAGAGGCAATGTAAGCGTGAGTGCATCGTGCCTGATTTACCTCTCTTTCTGGCATGTCTCGGCTCCGCCGTTACATAACCTCAGTCAAACAGATTTGGGAGGGCTTGACTGAACGCACATGTTTTTTTCACCCCCAAAAAGACATTTTAAATTCATTCAAGGAAGAGCTCTGTCGATAGAAGAGGGGAAAGGCCGAGGCACGCTTGAATGCATCACATCACATTGAGGTAACAGTATCCATATAAGCCAGTGCATCTGATTATCTGATAATTCCCCAGTGAGTAAAAACTGGTTTGAGGTGAAGGGATCAGTGGACCTGGTCAAACACTTAAAGTGTGACCGCTCTTGTAACAATAAGAATGAGGACAATAGCAAGACATCTGCGGAATTTGAAAGATGGAGCACTTAACAATGAAAGAATAAGGCAATTTTGCCATCATTTTCAGACTCTCAATTTGCTTTTGTAAGCAAGATAACAAAAGAGAAATTTTAAAGACTTCTTTTGTCAATTATTTCAATAAATTTCTAAATCTTTAAAACTTTTTGTAAGGGTCCATATGCACGTTTAACATTTACACATATTAAGCAGACTCTTTAATCCAAAGTCAATACAAAAGAGAAAGCATTTGACATTTTTGCCAACAACCTAAACCAAAGATGAAACTAGGCAAAGATATACAACATAGAAGCGAGAGATGTCTAGACACTAGCTCCAAGTACATTTTATAAAATGGCTACCACATTATACAAATATTAAAGCTGAAAAATAAGTTTCAATGCAACTAAAATCAAAATATAAATCAAATAAAAAAGCATGAAGCAGTTATCTGGGAAATTACTTTTTTAATTTTACAGATGCCTATGAACTGGTTGCGGTTAATCTAAAAATATAAAAACTACATTTGACATATGTTTGTTTTTAATTCTTGAATCCTCATTTATTATGAATGAACATATTCAAGTTTATTAGTATAGGTGGTGACTTTCAGATCCTTTACACATCCAATATGAGTTTAATTTTTCCCCGGACTGACAAATGATGTTTAAAATTGAGCTTGATCAACAGTGATGTCTAATAAAATTATTATATAACTTAACACATTTAAGGATAACTCATTTAGAACCAGCTGAAAGATTTTTTACCAATGATCTGAAAGCAGTTAGCTGCACATTCAAAATTTTTGGTACTCGTCTACAATTATTACACTCTGAAAATGAGTAAGACTGACATTTCAATTACCTTTCCCTTTTTATCTTAATTTTATGCTCAATTTGCTATGTCATAAATTGAAAATACAGCCCTCCAAGGACTGATTTCAAATTGTATCATATTGCATTAAATTTCTCATTATCCAATGCCAACGTCTTCATTTGCAGACAGAATTGCTTTCTGGTCTTTCTAAATGATAGATGACATTTGGAACAGACATTTAGCAGGAAAATGCCATTCCAGCTCCCACCGTTAATATGCTTTCTAAACTAGTGTGTGCAAATGTGACTTTGCAGAAATGTGACTTTGCTGTTCTGCACATCTGTGGACAGCGGTGATGATGCCAAATCAAACAGCGTGCACAGTACACCAGGTCAAAGAGAGCGAGGCTGCGGTAAAGCTGTCCTCAGCAAAATATTCCTATACACCCGAACCTTATAGCATATCAAATCTGCAATGCAGGGTGAGGGATAAACCCCACCTCCCATTGACATGGAGTTTTTGGTGCAGGGTTTGATTGACATGCATGTCAACTGGTCTATAAGATCATTTGTGAAACCAGCAGTAAGATCAATTTTTTATCCAGTTATCCGAGAAAGACGGCCGGATATTGTGAATGACTTTGGGGAACGGTTACATCTGATACCAAATTAACGTCACAGATTGATGTTTTGGTTTTGTGAGATGGGGAAGCAGCTCTATTATTCTAACATGTTTTGAGCCAAACGTTGTTGACAAAATGAATGGCACACCGCATGGGCCTGTGTTAGACCTCAATCGATCAGACATTACTGCAGAATAACAGCTTTGTGCCAGCTTGTATGCGTCCCTCATTGATCTTGGTTATGGCCACTGTTCTGCTTCAATTTACAGTGCCATTAAGCTTTCCATTGTTCGACCTAAAAGCTGTTTTAGTTCCTGTGGAACACAAAAGAAGCTATTATCAAAATGTCAAAGCAGCTCATTTACATGTAACGAAAATGCATGGTGATCACTTGCTGTCATCGCCATTATTGCATTATTGCTAAAATAATATTAGACTAGGATTTGTTAAAAACATATTAGATTAAAAAAAGAAATAGAATAATAGACAATATGGAGAAACTTTTTAAGGTTATTATAAGCAAAAAAGTTATTATATTTTTATTTTTAGCTATATTGTAGTTTTTAAATGCTTTAAAGGAGCACTTTGTAGATTTGGAAACACCTCAGCTTCTGAAACAGGAAGAACAACAACAAGAACATAGTGATGCAACATTCTCATGTTGACCTTAAAAAACAGCTTATTCTAAGGTAATTAAAACATAACAGTTTATTATGTTTATACACACCTATTAAAACCTGGTTATTTATATTATTTCACAGTGTCATGCATGTGCAATACACACCAGCCTACGATGAAGGAGTACCAAAGCTGCACAATTAATAGAAAAACTCACAATTGCAATTACAATACAATTATAGGTGAAGCAATTATATAATTGCCAAAAGCCTCAATTATAGCTATATATTCGTGCTCATTTCTGTACGTTTCGGCATTATGTTTGGGCATTAAATACATTGGTGAATTAGAGATTGTTAAATATTTAAATTAATGTGTCTTTAAATTATTATCCAATTCAAATTCTACATTTACCAACAACAAAACTCCCACAATTATTTGTATTGTTACATTATATTTAGCTTAGAGATGTTATGAATTTACCATAAAGCTGCTTCACACAAAGTTATACAACTTTTCCAAATTTCTTTATTAATGGAAACTAATCATGGCAGGTACAATATTAAGGCAAATAATTGACTATTATGGCTTTTGTCATAATCGTGCAGCCCTAAGGGAGCTGAAAAAGACAATTTTACAAATCCACAGGAGAGTAAAAACAGCAATACAAAACACACTATATAAGTGTTTATGGAAGAACAAAATCAACTAAAACAGTTGTGATTTTATTAACAACCATAGGAACAAATGAGGGAACACAGACAGAACGGGAACACAGTTGCTGTTCAGTTTTACTGTATAATTTATGTGAATATGTAAATGAGTGGAGGGGGGGCTAATTCACATATTTGTATTTTTGGTGCAAACTGGAGCAATTTTAGTGGAGGCAGAGCTAATTTGAATATTCATAATGCACATAAATAATATCTTATCTAATCCATTGTTTTATTTTAAAAAATGTGTTATTATGTTGATAGACAGTTTTGATTGACAGTCATTGGAATGCAAAATAATCATGTTTTAATTTTTTATAAATCTACTGAATGTGATTAGGATGTTACATTCAAGTCATTTTAAGGCATGAAGAAATTATGTTTTGTTATTGGAAAAATGTACATACTGTTCTTACATGCTATTATTTACATATATTGAAATGCTATTGTAATACTTTGTGTTAAAATCACTACTACAAATGAATATGATGAATATGATGATAGTAAAATATGATGAATTAATGTCTATAAACAAAAGTGTAAATGTAAAAAAGTGGTACCTGCCACCTTAAAATGCCATTTTGTGATAAAACTATTAATAATTCTTTTGTTTGAGTCCTATCTTTATTTAGCTACAAATTATTGCAGTTTTAAATTTCAGTTCTAAGCAAACTATATGGTTTTTCTTGCAGTTTCTTACAGTATACTTTAGCAGATCATTTTTGATTGATTTCAATTAAAGCACTGTTTAATATGGCAGTCCTCATGGAACATTTAATTCAGAAAATATAATGTAAAGTGACAGAAAATTTTAGTTTGATCTATAGAAAATAACTTAATTAATATGCTCATTATTTAACGGTACATTTAAAAGTACATTTTAAGTTTAAACTTGCAGAAACTAACTTAACATGCCCGTTATTTTACTGTTTTTTTAAAAATCACTTTAACTGTTGTTTTTTACCAGGACTTTTTCACAGCGTATACATAAATGCAATGAAATCTGTAATTAATTTTTTTTGTTTTATTATTTACCTACTCTTTCCTCCTATCTGCAAAACATCTGGTATTAGTTTCTCATAGCCCTCCTCATCATACGATGTGCTCTGATTGGTCATATTGTGTTCAGTGCGTATGGTAAATAAACATACTTGGGTTTTAGCTTCTGCATCACCACTAGTTACATAACATGTAAATCCAATTAATTCCTTAACGTGTCGTCACCGCCAACAACCTTGGCATTTGATGTTGTCAAAGAACATTTCTGTTAAAGACTAACTTGCTTAAATCCTGGACTATGGGATTTGTAATTTTACAGATCGTTTACAGGTACCAACAAATGCGCAGAAAGACTCAAAGGGAAATGTAAAATGAAGAAAAAGCTTCGAGGGTTACTAAAAAATGTGCTGTAGGCCCTATGCATTAGTTGTCATACAAAAAGCACGTGACTTATAAAGGGCATAATTATTCGCACGCATTAGCCTGCGCGCAATGGCCTGCACATTGCAAAATATCGAGATGCAAATTAATTTTGATGCATAATCCGCGGTTCTCAAGGGACTTCCGTTGACACTACAGTAAAAAGCAAGTGCCCTAATTGAGGTGGCATGCACGACCAGCTTGATTGGTTCCCGAATCCCTTTGCTGAGCTCTTGGGGGAGGGATGACAGGATATTAGCGCCGTTACAAGAATTTCTGCAAGTGGAGCCCGCTCTCAGACTTGAATAAGGACAGCTTATAAAGCTGATTACGAGGAAGCAAGCAGAAGCATTTCATTAAATATTCATCTAGAACACCATTTCCTGTCAGAGTTTGAGTGACATGAGCTCGGAGAAAAGAGAAAAGATCAGAGTGACATCCGAATGTGGGGTATTGCATAAAGAAAAAAACCTAAACACCCGAAAATTCCCCCCAAAAATCAAAATAGCAATAAAGAAGAAAATAAATAGAGCATGCAACCTCACACATCGCTATCAAATGATAATGTGCCCAATCGACTCCCTTTCTCTATAATGAGAGCCATTTGGAAAGGCGTATTCAGCTAATATCATCCATAATGAGAGCATTGTTTAATTGCACATCTAATGTATCATTTAGTGCTCAAGACTTTGACAGCAGAAGCTGGCAGCGGGTGTTTCTGTGCCTCTGTTGTCCCTGTGAGAGAAATCTGTGCTCATTCAAAACCTCTGCCAGGATAAGCCTTCTGAAGCCTGGCAAAATGATCTCCCTCCTCCTCCCAAGAGGTAAAGCGAGACAGCTGTATCTCACCAGTGAACAAAGACAGCGGGAGAACACAGGGACATCTCAAAACCTGCGAGGATCTTCCATGTTGGGATTATGTAAATTACCAACAACTATAATAAATGTTCTGTAAGCGCGCTTCACATCCTACGTGGCAAAAACAAAGGTAAAAGAATTGTACATAATAATGAGACACGCCATTAAATATTATAAAAGGTGAAAGTTTGGCACCAATGTAATTGCATTAAAAACCAAGCATAGAGATACTGAAAGTGAGAGGCTGAAAGAGAAAGACAGCAGTGACTGTCTTATAATAGGAGATCAGAGGGAGGAAGGGTTGACATGCGCACAGATGGGGATTACTGGTGCAACCGGAGGAAAAATTTTGTTGTTGCCAAATTGTATTCAGCATGTCCTTTCACTAATAGTTTTATTTACTACAAGTCCATGACAGGTACTCTCTGATATACCTGATTATCCAACGGCCACATCTGTGATTTGGATGTGAACTGTGTGGTGCGCAGATGTAATATGATGATTCAGAAACACACAATCATCAAAGCTCTGTGTGAACAAGGCCATGAAAATCTGATCTGGTTAACAGCTGAGCTTTTGGGTGGATTTCTGCAAACCGACACAACCTGTTTAGAAAATAAGCCAATTTTATACAAGCTTCAAAGCAAACATTGTATTTGCAGTGTTTCCTAGATTTGCAAGGAAATTAGAAACGCTGTAATAAATGATGATAGAAACAAATTTTGATCTTTTAATTAAAAAGATATTTTTCCCTGCAGACAGAAAATTTACAATACTTAACTTATCATCATTGTGAAAGATATATAAATGTCATGCATGACTTTTCTGAAATACATGCACCTCAAAAGAGTCACTAAAAGTTTCAGTCACCATTCACTTTCACTGCATTTTTAAAGTAAATTAAGTAAATATTTACTGTCTACAACATTGTTTATTGCTGAAGTCGGTCTTACACTATGGTCCAGCATTTAGTGATTATTTAAAAAAATTCTATAATTCTATAATAATAAAATCGAAAACTTGGGGATTATGTTATTACAAAAGCATTCACAAGAAATCAAAACATGTTTCTATTATATTGTTATAGTGTCTTACACAAAGGCACTTTTTGAAGGAAGTTTGGTGTTTTTATCAAAATTTAGTCTCGTACTGGCAGATTTTTATTTCTGATTACTTTGTACAAGTTATGCATTAAAAAAATGCATTAAAAGAAATTGTTATTACACCAATTAGAGTAATATAACAAAGTATTATTAACAAACAAATTTCTGTATTTCAATAATTATTAGATTATATTATTACATTTTACAAATGAAAAAACAATTTCAAGTACTAGAAAAGTGTTAGGGCTTCACTATTATGGCAAAAATCATTACTGTTGATTTTTCACCTTCATATTGCAATTGCGATTATTATTATTGTTCTATAGATTTTAAATTAAATGTTTTTTATCTGCATGATAAATTCTCAACATCCATTTCAAAACCTTCCAGACTAGTTTGAGACTGGTCTATTATATCTGTGGATAATAAATGCCATCAACAAAAATGATATCCATACCTCAAACTGTCTTGCTTGTAATGAAATATTCTATATATCAGGCCTGTTGTGTCATAACTATATTCTTAAACATATAAAGGATATAAGACATCAACATAAAGGTGCTTACACTGTCATATACATTTCCTGCGGTGGCAGGAAAAGCAATGTTATATGTCATTCACATTCAAAACATTTTACGCTGACATGTGCATGTGTCATGTGCCACAGATTTTGTGGCATTGAGGCTGTTTTGGTTTACCCCATGTCAACAGAGCTCACAATGACATTCACATCACATTATTCAGGGTTGTTATCCTCCTCGCACTGAGGTCAGCTACACAACACAAAAGGTTGTAAAGTGAGTTCATCACTCCGGAGGGGAGCTTGAGATGACGCGAGGATGCTGCGTCAAACAAAACCCACCCGCTATCCATCGAAAGACACATCATCCCCATCACACACAGATGCACACGTTCACTCGGTCATCAGGGTTTCAGCCAATTAAAAAGAAACCCGATAGGGCGAGTAGCACTGTCAGGGGTGTACTCACCTCTAACACGCACACATAACCAGCTGTGAGAAGCTGGCCCTCTGAGACAAGTGTCAGTTTTCACACGGATAAATCAGTGTGTAATGGAGAGAACTTGTCCCATGCAGCACGTAGGGGCTAAAAAGAATGAAGGCCATGCCCAGGGCAGAAGCAGCTCACAGCCATAGATCTGCTGTCTGACTTTGATCAAAAGCTTGACTCAAACATGTGCCCTCCATCTTTCACAGGGACACAGCTACAAGAATCTAGAAGGAAGTAATGCTGAAACAAAACTGCGCTTTTTCCTTGATTTGAAACAGTTGAAAGTGTTTTGCAGTAATAAAACACTATACAAAAAAAGGAATGGAGAAAGGAATAGTAAACTAAAAGTGAAAATTCTTTCATTAAATACCGAACCTAAAGGTGTTCCAAACCTGTATAAATATTTTTGTTCATTTGAACACAGCGAAAGCTATTACGAAGAATGTCAGCAACTGAGGTTTCTGGGGCATTACTGAATGCCATAGTAAAACAAATGTGTCAAGGTACGTTGCCCCAGGAAAGGTTCATTATCCTTCATTCTTTTATAGATTTCTTTTGTGTTGAGCCAAACGAAAAAATATTCAATCTTTTATTTTATGTAATTCAAGGGTGCCCCAGAAATGTAAATTTTTCCTAAATTCTTCTAAATATCTTCTTTTCTGTTGAGCAGAAAAAAATTATCCAACATTTTCCTTTGGCAGTAAATAATGCCCCAGAAACCTGTTGGCATTCTTCCATTAATATTTCTTTGGTTTATTCTGTGTGAGCAATTCATGACAGAATTTTCATTTTTGGTGGACTAACCCTTTAATAACCGTTCATTGCTCAGAACAAGTAAAGTAAATCTGGTGGTCCCTCTGAAGAACTCAGACTAGAAGGATTCTATTATCAGTTGTTCAATATCTGCAATCTTCTGCATATGCAGAAGAACAGATGGAATCCTATTCCAAAATACAATAACTTTAATGACTTCACCTGAATATACAAAATACAATAAGAAGACAAAAAGTATTTTGAGCTGGGTACTGTTTGCATTTTTTTTTATCAGATTCTGCTGAGATGGAAACACATGTTTCACATTCAGTGTTGGATTCCAAGGGATGAACAAAATACACAAGGTAAGTAATTACAAATGTATGTATGTAAATGATTGTAATGAGAAATAAATAACAGACACTATAAATAGACAGACAACAAACAGTGCTTAAAAAGCACTAAAAGAATCATTAATGAAATCATTTTGAAATTAACGTTGATAAGTGGAGTAAGAATTTCAATCCCTTAGTATCTCTGAAAAAGAAAGACCAGGAGAACTTAACCTATTGCCGGGAAAGTGCAACTGTTATTGAAGATTTATAACTATTTTAAGGTATTAAGATTGGGAATCATTCTGAAAGTCTTCTATAAATGACCAGAATAAATAAAAAGCAGGCAATGCTTTGCCCCTGGTCATCCAAAATTTAAAACTCTTTTCAGAGCACAAAATAAGATATTTTGAAGGTTGTATCAACATTGGCAACAGCTTATTATTAAAATACATACACAAAAAACAGAGCGAAATATTTTTTAAATATTGTCTTTAGAGTTATATACAGGTTTTAAATGATAAAAGAGAACAAATGATGACAGTCTGGATATTAATATATAAAATATGCCACAGCTATCCTTTGCTAATCCATTATGAATGACATATAATCTAAGGATAGGGCCTTTTCTAATTTGACATTAAATGGTTAATGCAAATCGACAAGAGAAGAATTTTCCATTTTAATCCAGAAACTACAAAGTTATTTTACAGTGTGACCTTATTATTTGTCTTTTGTTATATTAATTGCATGCCTGGTATGGGGTAAACTAAAACTAATTAGAACATCAACAGCATGTTCAATATTTTTGTCTGGTGATTAACCTTCCGCTTACCTCTAAGAGCGGAGTTAGACCTGCTAATGTTTGTGATTTGGGAGGACTGCTTTTTTTCGCCAGTTTGCTGAGGTGGGCTAATGGTGACAGCTCTGACAAATGGGGCAATGTGGCAAGATCCACAGAGAATGGTGTGCAGTACTGCAAATGCTTAAAAAGTCAACCAGCAACAACACAACACAGATTTCCACTGCGGTAAACATATAAATCTCAGAGGTCGGCCTTTACGAGTGAAAAATAATCTCAGTGTTCTGAAAGTCCTAAAATGACAGACTAATATGATCTGCTTACAGTAATAGTGCTGACAAAATCTGGTTTCCTTATGTGGGACGGCAATACCCTATGATGGCCTTCTGATATATTTCATATTTAAGAGGTCCACTTAATGCAAAATAAATTTAAACACACACATAGAGGATTAAAAACCCAGTCAATGAGTTGTGTCCTACAGGTTTAATTTGGGTTGCCACGTTGAGATCACATGACCAGGTAGAAACATCCTTTTGAATACCCTACACTATATGGACAAGTTTACTCAACATAATAAAAATAACTGAGTGATTGACAAATAACAAGATGGAAAGGATTGAAAATCCAGTCAGGGAGAAGCATCATTCAAGTTTGAGTTGCGCTGCTCATTTTGAGGTTGAGATCAACTGACCAGCTGGAGACGTCATTTTTAAATACTCTTCAATATTAAGACACTATCACTCACATCAGGATTTAAAAACCCTCTCAACAAGTAGCATCATAAAAGTTTAAGGTCAGCGTCATGCAAGTATGAGTTTGCTGCTTATTTGGGTTGCCATGTTGATATCACATGACCAACTAGAGACATCATCTTTTAATACTTTTCAAAATTTGGACCCTCTCATAACAAGCAAATCACGTCTCACCGAAAAAGCTTTTGCAGTTAAAGAATAATATGTCATTTTTTTGGTTTGCTCTTCTTGCGCAAGGTTACTGAATAAGCCAACTGTAGGTCCATGGCTTCCATATAAACCAACTCACACAAAAATACAAATGTAACCAGATTGTGTCACTAAGGAGTAAACAATTCAAGCAATACATACAAATAAAATACAACACAAGTCTACTACAGCCCTCATGAATTTATGATAATTTTTCGACACCCCCATCCTCAGATTCCCTGCCTCTTTTCTCTCTGTTGCCGTCCATCTGCAGGTGTTCCATGCTGTTCCTCACAGCTGTCAGCTCTCATGGCCTAAGATGAATGAGGTTTTCAACCCATCTCTCTCCTTTCCTCTTGTTTCCTCTCACTCACACACAAACACAAAATACACACAAACTCCTACTGAGAGGATGTGGGTGACTATCATTGTGCTGTGGTGGGATGATTCACAGAGCTCTCCCACATCTCCTGATGTGCTAAAATGATCATAAAAGAGATTTAAAGTGCAGGCCAAAAGACAAACATCTGCTCTGCCCAGGCACAGCTTCACACAATATGTCTAAAAGAGGATGATGGCCCCCGGTGTCTAATGTATCTATGACTGTGTTTGATTCTAATGATGATATCACCGCAATATTTCAACCAGCCAGTAATATTCTTAGAATTGGATGTTAAGCTTTTTATCATGTCACGGTTCCTACATGTGGATTTAATCTATTCTAAGAAAGAAGTCACATTTAGATGACACGATATAGTTGTAAATTACATGGGTCTGAAGTTCATTGAGACTTTTATTTGGGTACTTGTTAAAAAAAATTCTACTTGAGTTTGTTTGAGTATTATAAAATATATTTTATATTTTTTTATTTTTGCTTGTATTTCTATTTTTGACAAATTTGACATTGGTTAGAAAAACAATATTTTTTAAAAATATTTTCCTTGTTTGTCTATTTTGTTTATTAAAACAATAAGACCACTAGTTTTTAATCAATTCTTATGAATAATCAATAATCTGTTAACATTAAGAAGATGCTAGTAAAACAATAAAAAAACCTACACATTCAAAGGAAAGTGTAATGATCAGAATGGCTCACATTACGATCCGCAATCAGTAGTATTTTATTTATTTGTTTTGAATCAGAGACACTGAAAAAAACAACATTGCGTCAAAAATAAAATAAGCCGAGCAAATATTATATTCAACCCAATAATAGGTTAGCTGACTGTAGGATTGAAACAGTACAGCACAGGTTAATGTACAACCCAACGGTTGGGTTCATTCATTGACTCAACATTGCGTTGAAAAAACTCAGCATTCTTGATTATCAATGTTTACTTCATTTTTATTTTCCTTTTCCTAATTCATTAAAAGGTCAATAAAGTCATTAGGATAAAAGATTGCATTAATAAGCTCATTAGACTCACCCACATGCCTAAACCTGCATATAGCACATATAACAAATACATCATAAATTGAGTATATGTATAAATCACCCAGGCGAGCTGCGGAGGTTTATCTGACATTGCCCATCATTCCCATTCATCTCCCAAACAGAATGCAGCCGACATGACAGCCAGCAGAGCTCCCATTTGCTGACAGCTTTGACCTTCTTCGATTAGACATTTCTATTTTCCTACCATCCCTGTCTCTTTCTCTCTTGGGGGTGGGTGGCAGTCTCTGGGTATAATGCGCAGTGTTGACAGTGAAGTATGGCAGTTAAGAGTTCGACCTTGCAGCCACAGCCACACACACCAGAAGTGGCCGATGTTCTGATGACCTTCATATCATATTTCAAACCTCCAGCGCTCTGCAGATGAGCATATGAGAAGATTTCATTTCCCGAGGACAGACTCGATTTTTTAGTGTCAGTGGTCACACGCTCCATATGACACTACGCTAACGCGAGGCAACATTTACCGGAACAGACAGTGTGTGGAACTTCTGGGAGCTTTGATCTGAATGCTGAACTGTCACAACATAGCAAATGATTTGAGAGTCTAAACAGAGACCGGACACTTGAGCTTTCCTGTGAGCTATCCACAGAGAGAGAACTTGTGTGTGTGGATGTACAAGAGTACCACAATAAAATACATTTTCAATGTGTATTTGAACAAGCTTGCACAAGTGTTTTATCCTACTTATTTAAGGGACCAGATATGTTGAAGATTATTGTTAACCAAACAACACATGCCCTAATTAAGTGCAAGTCTGAAAAAACACAAAATACCAAGACATTCACGTTCTTCAAAGTATCTTCCTTTACATGATTTAATTTGCAGGATGTGAAGGTGAATAAAGGATTAAAAAAAGGCCTTAAAATACTTGTTACTTTGAAAAATAGCAAACTAGGGGGATAGTTTTTGGAGGGGTTGGCTGTCATTAAAGTTGTTCTCCCGTTTTAGCTTTCTCATTCTGTCCAACTTTTATTGTGACCGAGCGATTTATAAAGAAGGTTGAGGCTCAAAATACTGATTTCCCTTCAAATAGAAAAAAAGTCCAATTGAGAGTTTCAGAAATGAATCTATTGTTTTAATTTTTCAATACTGTGATCTTAACCAGTCGTGTAGTGGTCCGTGGAGAAGTGGGGGTCGTCTTTTTTACGACCAGATCCTTAAAGCAAATGATGAATCCTCATTCTTCATTCATAGAGGGCCTCATAAAGGTAATTTCCAGGTAACGTTACAACTTGTATTACTGGTATATTGGGAGTACTCGTATACCAGAAATGTTCTGTTCACACATGATCTGTTAACTGCAATTTACAGGCAAATTACGTGTGTGAAAGCTGCTATTGTTAATTATTGTAATTATTGTTATTAAAGCAATAAAGCCCAACAAAACAATAATATTTTTATGTTTCAATAAGGAATATGAAGAGTTATGGATGTGAAATCCTGAATATAGCCCTTATACTAGTACACACAAAATCAACCACAATTTAGAGTTGATTTATCAGTTCAAGTTTTCCCACAAGCAAAGAAAACACTTCAGTCACTCAGGCATCTATAAAGGTGTTTTATATTTCTCCTCCATTTGTGTTGATTTGCCTTCAGAGATTTCTTTCTTCCTGAGAAAGAAGTAAAGCAGAGACGGCTTGTAATTAGAAAGTCGACTCACTCTTCAGATGAACTGTGCTTGGCCCTCCCACAGGGGTCCGTCAGCGCTCTAAAAGACTGGAGGAAAAGACCTCTTGAGTGACAGTAGGTCAGCCATCCCCCCGAAAGACATTCTTCTTCTGGATCTGTTAATGAGGCTTTTATTAGATTCATCACATGCGAGAGCAAGGGCCCACAGATCCCTCTCCAGAGGCCGCGAAGGGAATGAAAAGCAAAAGGTTGCTCAAGACCTTTTATTTATAAAGAGGACACTATTGATTCACTTTAACTACAGAGCTGTTTTTGTTATAACAATGCAAAATTATTACAGCATTTATGGGTTATTTGGGTCTTTTAAACTGTCTGTACACCCAGAGATGTTTTACAGTCTAGAGGTTGCTTCTATTAGGGCTGGGAGAAAACAATATCAGTATCAGTTTATTAACTATGATAGAAGAAATTTCATTATCCTGCTTGATGTGCTTGAATGATTGACATTTTTACCTTGAATATAGTTAAGCTGCCCAGCCCCAGCTGTTATTTTGCCTAAATCTTTGGGAGAGATTGCATACATCTCAAACAACTATATCAAAGGCTTGAATTATTTAGGAAAAACTGAATAAAATGTGCAATAAAAAAGTATTTAAAAAGATTACTATCAGTAAACTATTATTTAAATATATTATTATTGTTGTTGGTATTATGATTATTTTATTGAGCTGGTATTTAGAGAGATTTTTATTATTAAACTGTTTTTAGAAAGATTATTATGATTAAACAGATCTTTTAAACAGATTACTATTATTCAACTGTAATTTAAATAGAATATTGTTATTATTGAACTCTTATTAAACTGGATCATTATTATATTAAACTGTTAGTTAGAAGTATTATTATCATAAAAAAATTAAACATAGTTTAGAATAAAGTACAACAAATTTTAAAACAATTTATCATTTTTACCTTATCAGAGGTTCTGAAGTCCTATCAAAGAGTTTCTGTCACCGAGTTTCCACAGTTTGACTCTACTTCTTGCATGTGATTATGGTTGTGTCTTCATCTTAGGTGTGAAACTTACACAATTCCCTGAGTATTGTTAAAAACTAAGGGAATTGTTTTGGATTTAGTACGAATTCACAATTAATTCATAAAAATTGATATTTAAACTTAACCAGAATATTCTTAATATCTAAATTTGTTAGTTAAAAAGGTATTTTCTTGTGTGAAATATACACAAACATATATTTTATAGTTTACTTGAAATAATTTGTAGTGTTTTCACAAATAAAAACTACTTAACTGATATTCAGACATTTTATTAAGTACATATAGCTGTTTATTATTGTGATATGAACAAAGCCACTGAATCAGTTTGTGGGTATTCTGCACAAATATAGAAGAATGAATTACCGGATTTAAGTGCGGTTATCATCGAAAATTACAAATCCCAGACTTTGAGATTGGAGATTTGTTTTACATCTGAAAATCTGAATTTTTCAAAGAACACATTAAATGTTTAAATGTTTAATAAACACATTAACACATTAAATGTTTAACAAAAGAAGTTTATGCAAGTGTGTCTTTAGTATACTTATTTTAAACTTAAATGGGAAAGTATAGTTTTATCAACTAGGTAATGGGCCAATTTAGTCCCAAGTGTACTCTAACAAGTACACTACTACATCAATATTAGTTCACTTACTAAATAAATGACTTTTACATATACTTGACCTTTACTTAAGTATACTTATAAATATGCTTGTGTAAAAGTGAAGGTCATGCCACACACTGTAGTGACGTGTGACCAAGTATGGTGTCCCATAATTGGAATTTGTGCTCTGCATTTATCACGAGTTCAACACTCGAACCACCAGGCCACAACTGCCCCCAAAATACAAGTACTTAAGTAAATACAAGTACTTAAGTAAATACAAGTACTTAATCCCTAAAAAAAAATTAACTCTCCATGAAATGTGCACAAAGAAAACAGAAGTCAGAGACACTTCTAAAAGATATCCAACAGTGAGAGTCTGTGTGATTGCACCTTATCAATCCCCATCTCTCTCTCTCTCTCTCTCTCTCTCTCTCTCTCTCTCTCTCTCTCCCTCTCTCTCTCTCTCTCTCTAACTCTCTCTCTCATCGAACAATAGAGGAAGTGTGTGTCTACTGTCTAGCCTTTTTGACTGATTGTGAGAGAGACCAAGCTCTGAGCCGCATGTCGCCGCATGGCAATATCTGTCGGCCAACGCAACGGTTGCGCGTTACATGATAACACTAATTTTCCCAGCAAGTGGAGGCTTGCAACAATTTAGAAATAAGACACCCACAAAATTGTTTTCCAGTTAGGAAAAAAGTGTGTGAAGGGAAAATAAAGATGCACAGCCATTCTGAATGCATTTCCAGGAGGAATTATAGTGTTCTTACAAGCGTTGGGCTGAATAGCTGTCACAGACATACTTGGTTTGGCATTGTTTGCGTGTCCAATGGCATCCTCAAATAGTTCAGACATTGGGGATACAGTCACACAGTTCCCAAACAAACAAAGTTATCTGTATCATACTCCTCACCAATACATCAATCAGTTTCATCACAACAGCAGGCCGAAATATACTCAAAAGAGATGGTTTGTTTTTGTGTTGATATGCGTGTTCATCGCCCCTCTCATCCGTGAGTTTAAGCGGCGTTTGTGTGCTCAGAGCAGAGGCTAATTGCAAATCAATAGGCTGCAGTTGTTTTGTACGATTAGAGAGTGAAAAACAAGGTTGGCGTCCTCACCACGCGGCAGCTGGAATGTGAAACAGCCATAATCATCTCCACCCTTCCTCATCATGTGCAATTAAGCTTGAGATCATGAAGCGATTCTTATCATTCATAGACAGGCTGGCCTACGATGCCAGGGGCAGTGATACGCACACAAACACATAGCCTTTTTTAGGTTTTACATTTATATGAAAATTATAAGATGTGATTCTTATGTCTAGCCGAAGGGATCATTGGGACATTCAATTCATACCACTATGTGACATGTTGCCCACAAGAGAATGTTAAAAAAGATCATTTGATGAGTTCACAAAGGCATCGTGAAACCAAATGTATGGTACATTGCAGTGTGTATTATAAATGATGTATCTGTGTTGATCATTATTTTATATGCACTCTTTAAATCATGAAAAATACTTTGCCAAAAACTGGATCCTTTATAATCTTTTGCTTACTTTACAGATGTTACCTGAACGCATTTCTTTGTTGTGCTGGACAAATATGGACATATTTTAATAAAACATTGTAACTAAGCCAATTTGGTTCAATAATGACTTCCATAGGTCTACTATATGGTGACCCAGAAGGACTTGAACTTTCATTAAAATGTCCATTTGTGTACAGCCAATGATACCTGCCTATTTCAGCTACACAAATTTCGAATCTAGGCAAGGAACATTTTCTAGATTCCAACAATTTTCATCTTAACGATTGACAATGATAAACTCTGCTCGTTATTCATGAATGCTGCCCATTATTTTGGTGAATTCTAAGATCCTCAGATTTACATACCGAGATTTTCAAATTATTTTTCCTTACTCAATTTAATTGATTGATATTTCATTATTTTTAAGTTGAAGTCAAATGATGTTAAACTGACATCTCCTGTATGATCATATCAAACAGCTTAAATTATTATAAGCGCATTACTGCACAAAGGGTTAAGTGAAGAAATCCGGCCATTTAATTTGCTTGCTTAATAAGAGTTTTGTGTTTAATTTCAACTTAAGTTAAATGCATTTAGCTGGATGGAGGACTGCTCTGGACAAGACATAGGTGGTACTAAACCAGGCATCAAGGTGAGTGACAAGAAGTTACAAATCGTGTGTGATGACCGTGACACGTCTGCTAAAGGAACCAATCAATTTGTAGCAGCAAAACACTAAAGCGCACCAGTCCTTCACTTGACCTACACGGATTTAAATACATTAAATCCCAATCCATTCAAGGAAAGGAAATACAGATTGTGCAAGATCTGTATATTCACTTTATAAGCTCCCGTAAAAGACCAGGGATGACACTATGACTAAAGTCTTGCCTAATAAAAGGGTTCCCCGTCACTCAGTGTCTAAGATGCAAGGCCTTGCTTTTAATAACAGTGTTTTATAGGACAGACTGACTATGTGTAAACAAAAGCCCAAAGATCATGGAGTACATTTGCATTTTAACAAGGGGTTACAGCACCTTTATAGGCAATTTATGTATTTTATAGGCAACATTTAGTATTTATTGTGATGTTTGCAAAAAAGATTCAATGATGAAAATAATGCAAGAGGATTCTGAATAAACCAACTTGAACAAAAGTGAATCAAGACTCATTAGTCTTAAAGCATTAAAATATCACAAAATAAAAAAATGTATTTAAATCATCTGTAAAGTTTGTACCAAATATAAGGACCACAATTGTTTTTGGTTTACAAACCCATAACCAAACACTGATCTGAAGGGGTGTTCAAATTGTTATAGAATATTGCCTTATTTATCTACATCATCGGTTATTCCAGCACAGTGTCCTTATCACATGACACGATTACATCATATCCTTTTATCAATGCATGGCACATGACATCAGCTGCTTCTGTATTTACTGTTAGCTGACATCAGGCACAATAAAATACTGGCAGTTACATAAAGACACACCCACGTTCATATTTAATATCACGTTCATAGTTGTCTGGTATTCTCTTTAACATTACATTATACGTGTTTAACTATTTGTAACAATAAACTAAAAGTAACAATTCATCTGTAACAATTGTAATTATATTTTATGCTATTCATCAATGGTATATTTAATTGAAATGTTTTAAGTTTAAAAAGAGGACACTTAAAGACACAGCTCCTCTCGGGGAAAATGACTCATTTCCTCAGTTAAATCCATTTCATGATGGAAGTGTACAAATGAGTTGGCAAGGCAATACAGTTACTGTCCAAACAATCACATAAAACAATCGCATCAGCAAAGTCCTGCCCACAGGCTTTCAGAATGTCCAATACCTCATAATCGGATTGCCGTGGGAGCAATCTAACAAATTCAATGTTGCCTCAAGATTCAAAACACAGAATTCCTCCATACACCGACATGGGGTCTGCGAACCACAATAAAAACAATTTACCATAAGAACATAAAGGTAAACCTTGTTTATTCAAAAAAAATTCTGTGTTTTATTCATAAATCAATTAACATTAACAAAATAAGTAAATTTAAAATGTTTCAAATTATGTAAAGATACTGTTTAAGTTTTATGTAAATGTAGGTGAAAAAAAGGAGATCTGATCAAAAAAAATATAATTATTAGAAAATATTTGTAAATTTAAGAGAAATTGACTGTTGGATATTTAATCGATTAATTTGAAATTGTCCATTGGGAAAACAATCAAATGTTTTTAAAAGCTTTACTAAGTTAATATATTGTGCTATTTAGTAAGACACATTAAAAAAAAAATGTATTGTAGGATTGCCACCATGTTGTGATCACATGACCAGCCCGAAATGCAATATTCATAAACATACCATATTAACGGACCAAAGAGACCAATGAGCATATAAAACTGCGTAGAGTGAAAGAAAGAGTTTGGTCTTGTTTATGAACATACACTTTAACATACTCTATGCGCGTCTTTTCTAACATCAGCACAAACAGGTCATCTTTCAATTTCTTTTCCCTGTGATTAATCAATAAAGATTGTTAGGGTATATCTTGCACAACGTCTCAAACAAACACAGCATTTGTTGTGTTGCGCTAACTTCCCGTGTTCCTTTATCATAAATTTCAAACCAGTTAACATACATGAAAGATGTGCTTCAAATTATTTTTAACAGTTTGCAATATAGTATGTTTACAGTATATTATGTCAAATACACATGTGTTATGCCTATATAAATCAACAAGAGCCTGTTTATAATAACATAGGGTTTGAGACTTCAAATTTAGCCTTTTAACTAAAATACCAATATTTTTTATACTTTTAAATAGTCTATGCATAACCATCGTAAAAGGAAAGTTATAAATAGTTAAAAACAAGCTTTTAATACAAATAGGGCCCAATTTGGTTTTGGTTTACAAGAAAGTAAAGTTGATCTATTAATAGTGCTAATAATTATTCAACTGTAAAAATAATATGTAATCTGTATGTTCTGCGTCAATGAACAATTTGGTTTTGTGTACTACACACACGATGTTACTGGCCTTTTAAGTATCTGCGTTTAACTCAATACAGATGTGCACAAATAAACTGAAACTCCAGTGTTGTCCTAAGATTTTACTAGGGTGGGCTTTTTACCGTTGCATGCGGGTGAAGGTGTAACAGTCAATAAACAATGAAAAACTGCTATAAAAATAGCAATTAAATGAAAGTATAGTTAAAACAATAAAAGAAATCTAAAGATGTAGGATTAACAGAATCCCGAAAAAAATATAACAGAACATTTTTGGAAATAAAAAGACAGATTTCATAGTGCTTCTTTACAGGGCTATCTTTTAGGAATGTCCTCAACTGCCATTTCCCATGACATGTGTATACAACATAGTAATGTGAAAGGCTTGACTCTTGCAAGGAAAAGCAACATTTCTAGAGAAAGTGTTTAAAAGTATCATTTTAAACCTATTTAGCTTAACAAACAAGGAATTTCAAATAAAAACTAAAACTGTCAACATGTTGTTGGGCCATTTTGGAGCTTGGAGTCAAAAAGGCTTTGTCCTAGGGTGGAGACCATTTTTGTACGGGCTGATTCCACTGTGTGAAAGGTTTATAAACATGTCAATTTATAAGACTACAACCAAGATCAACCACTTCATCTAACAAGCTCAGACACATCACACAACTGGATCCTTGCGAGAGTAGTAAACATCTGAGTCGTTTTCTATCAAAGGTGGATTGATTGATTGATTGATTGATTAAAAAATAGACTATATGTGACTGTTTGTCTCATTATAAGTGTATAGTACATGTCAGACACACTGACACATGCCGATTCTCTACTTCTGTCAATCCAGTCTGCGGCCCTCAGGGCAGCACGATTTTCAGCCCTAGTGCATTTACCCCGCTAAAGCTCATCTTGCCTCAGGGTATTTCTTTCTTTTCAATTATTGCAGACATCAGTCAACTTCTTAACCACCTGAACCAATGTCTCATCCAAGCAGCACCACAAATGCAAGCCCATCGCAATCCCACCCCTCCAAAAGTGTTGAGGAACAGTTTCACGTTAAATTAAATGTCAAATTAATATAATAAACTAAATACAAATGTTCAAAATGCGTCTCAGTGGTAAACGGTTGTAAAAAATAATTTATCAATTACATCCTCTTATGTCTCTCATTATCATAGACATAAGTGCTAAACACAAAAGCACTTTGAAGGATGTCTTTAATGCCACAAACATTTCAGATGTCATCCCGTACTAACTGATATAGATCAAATTTAAAATACAATGTGAATCCAGTCATGGATATAAATGATGAAGTAAAGGTAGATCGCATGGTGAAAGTTCACCACACAACATCCCTAGGGGCTTCTCACCTTCTGGAGCGGCATTTTTCACCATCTTCATCATTTATGGACTGTGAAATTCAGCACATCTTGAGGGACAGGAAGTGATGTCTTTGCTTAAAGGACATAAACCTGTGTGAGGACAAAACAACGGAGATATATAAATATTCTCAAAAATACCTTTTGGAGGACAGAGAATTAATCATGGTTGCACTACACGTAAAGTGTATAAATGGCCAAATCTTTGCAAGTTATCAGTTTATATCAAGCTTATAATTTAATTCAAAATGATGTATAGTTTGACCCATGAGAAAAGACAAAGCAATACAATCTCTTGAGGCAGTTTATTTGTTTATATTAATGCTTGACAACCCAATTAATAAAGTACTATGAAGTGGAAAACAATGTTGGATGGAAACACGGTACATGTTTTATTTCATGCAAATATCATTTATGAAAATCTTCTATGGATTTCATTGAAACAAAATAGTAATTCAAATCAAAATCAACACAGGTTTTAACTTTAAACTTTAAATTTGTTGTTAACTGTTTATTGTGTAACAGCATGTGCACATAAACTGTAAGCGCAGTAATGATGTCCACAAACGCACCTTCAGATTTAATTTTTTCCAGCTAAAGTGACAAACATCAAGTTCAACAGAGCTCTGATGTGACTGATCATGTAAAGTGTTGTAATAAGTGATGTATCCTTCGCGAACGAGTCGACTCTAAGAGCTTATTCTTTATAGTGAACCAGAAGAGTGGACTCTCGTCGAGGAGAGCCGAATCTTAATCTGCAGGTAGGGACTGGACTTTATTTGGATGGGACCCCATGCATGGAAAGAGGGCCTAACATCCTACCATCATGTGAAAGAGGGAAAACACAGTCCAATAATAGAGTTGAGTTTTTTTCACAAATTTGTTTATGTAGAGATGTATACAGTTATTTTGTTATATATGTTATGCACACCATGTACATTACTCAGAGCGGCAGAGAGAGGCAGAAGAGCTGGATTTAAGTGAAAATTAAGTGTAAAAAATGAGCGAAAAATGAAAAGCAGCATCTGTTCAATTATTAAAATAACGATTTAAAAATGTTTAAAAATGTATATTTTTTAAACGGACAAATGCATCAACATATTTGTTTCTGAAAAATATGGTTAAAAAATGAAATAATACACAAATCAATTACAATTGTCGATTTGAAATACAATAAACTTGCAGTTTATTTTAAACAACAATTTATCTAACAAGTACACCTGAATCAAGTCAACCCGTCAATCAAATAATTTTAGAGGTTTATTTGTGTTAATTGTGTACATTTGTTTTAATTGTGGACTTTTGTGTAGTGGCTAGTTAACACAGAAATTTAAGACAAAATCATATTTATGGGGTGTTTATATAGGCATTGTAATGAAGTAGATAATTACTTAAATTCATTTAATATACGTACTTTGAACAATAAACATTTGTACAAACATTAGATGTTAAAATATTATAATGTACAATAAATGGAGGGCCTGATGAGTCATGTTTGTTTTCTGGGTCTTCTGTTTACTTTATTTGTAAACCAAAGTTAAATCAAGTGTTTATCGTAAAAATTATAATGTTTGGAGGCTGCCAAAGTATTCCATGGTGCATTGTACAGTCATGGGATGCTTGTTTTGGGTCCCCTTATTAATATATTAACACAAATGTTGGATCTTAATAATCAAGATATAAATTATATGTACCACAAGGTGTTAAATATCATGTAGTCTATCGGAAAAGTTATTTTACACTGCATTATTTATCAGCATTGTTTCATTTCTACACATGCCACTCACATTTATTTCATCAAAAACGTCTGCGCACACAAATCTCTGCTGGTCTCTCTGCCGTGGGCAGGACCCATCTCACACTCAGTTGTCAGTCATACGTGGCATCCTGGCATGCTTCTCACTCCATCCTTAAAGCCAGAGGGGGGGACAGCGGACATCTCAGCTGAGGCGTATCGCAGTTACTGTCATATGTACTGCTGCGGCAACCCTTGCAGATTTTGACAGAGAGGAGAGAGAGAGAAAGAGAGAGAGAGAGAGAGAGAGAGAGAGAGAGAGAGAGAGAGAGAGAGAGAGAGAGATGCAGAGAGGAGAGACCTAGCGAGAGAGATAAGTGCTGGCTTAGCGGATTCCGGGGAGGCCTGGCATCCCCAGCATGTCCCTGTACCTGGCAGCTTGCCGAGGTTCAGCATATCCTTTGCAGCCTTAGTAAGATTACTTCCCACAAGAGTCAGCTTCGTTCATGAACTCAAGAACCCAACACACCTTTTTTCTACTCTAGAAGGCAAACCCCAGTCACATGTCCCAGTCTGTGTTAAGACAGTGTCGGAGAACTAAGATGTTTTCACGTTTTCGTTAGATTGCTACAGGAGCAATTTATGAAACGCATTCTGAAGAACAGCTTGCCAGTTCAGAAACATTGCAGTGAATTCCATGCAAAAAGACTTATAATAGCAAATCCATTCCACACAATTGGGATAACACAGTTGTAATGGTTTGAATTATTTTGTAATAATCAAACTGTGTGTTATTTTAACATCTTCATGGTAGTCTCCATTTGGTCTAGAATTTGCAAATACTAACATTTTGCCAACATCATCCAGCTTCTTGAGGTCCTTACTTGAATTGTAATCAAGACCACCTGATCCAAGTTCAAGACAAGATCGAGACCAAAGTGTGTTGAGATCAAGGCTTTGAGGGCCGATACTAAGACGAGACCAGCCAAAAACACTGAAAGTCAAATAAAAAATGATCAAAAGAAGTGACCTGGGCGATTTATTTAGCATTAATGTATGGGTAGGGTGTTTTTTGTTACATGTTTTATCAGACGAGACCAGGACAAGACGGAGACTTAAGCAAGTCTAGACCGAGGCAAGACCAAGACTATCAAAGGGGGTTTTGTCTTATAGTATCGACGGAATTTCCATCCAACTAGAACTCTTATATTGCTGCTTTTATTTCATTATTTGGTCCAAGTAATCGAAAAATAATTTCTTACGACTTTACTTTGGTTTGCCAATGGAAGAAACTGATATGTTGGTACAATAATATTTTTGTCTGCAAATGTAATTTCAAACATTGAAACCCAACTTGAAATCAAACATTTTTAAGATCCAAAAAAAAAAAGTTTTGTAGAGTGATCCTGACTTGTAGTGACTGGTAATGTAGATAGAAAGAATTCTGTCTATGGTTTATTATGTTTGGTCTTTACACACATCTATAGACATTGTTATATTTATTTTATTGCACTGCTGTAAATAGATCCGTGAAACTACACATTAGACCCTTATATCTTGCAGGCCATAATGGAATTCACGTCCACCTAAGTGTCTCTAGATTAAAATCTGAAATAAGAAAGGTCAGACCAATCATGGTCAGACCTTGTATTTTCTCACATTTCATTTTGTGATTCTTTTAAAAGTCTACAAATCCTCAGTGCCATCAAATAGCCTTCTGAGTACAAGGAATGTTTTATTAAAAATGCGTTTAGACCTTGCCTGCTCTGGATAAAAATAAAAATAAACAATCAAGTGAAAAGCTCTCTAGAGCTATATATTTATAGACTACATATGAAAAGACCGTAGAGGAAGCATTTGTTTAAAAAATAAAGAAAGAAATTGAAAAACAGACAAAAAAATGACAAAATCTGGTTTTGTAAGGTGACAGAGACATGCATGTGGTCATCCTAGAATTAAACAGTTGTATTTGTGTTCTGAGTACTTTTGAGATAATGAGCTTCAATGTTTTTGACATTGTACACATAACATACATAATTGTACACATAACATGCATAACATGACAAAATGTAGATGAATTGTCCCATAATAAGAATCAGACAATAACTCAAATTGTAAGTGTCAGATAGAACCTTATAATTCTACAACAATGTTTCTGTAAAGCTGCTTGGAAAACAAAATACTAATAATAATGCAAATGCCAATACCAATAAAACTACTCCATTGTGAAAATGAACATTGAACCGTCTGGTTGATTTTTCCTTGACTCATGTTTTGCCCACCTGTGCCTGACCAATACTAACAATAAGTGAGGATCCAAGTCTCTTGTCCACAGGAAGTCACACAAAACAGATTTCCTTCCTACATACCTTCCATCTAAATCCCCCATAAAAAGAATACAAACAAACACGTTGGCCATGCCACAAGCTGAATAAACAAAGCATTGTCTAAGGAGAGGAAGACGTCTGTTTATCACCTAAAAGAAGGAGGTTGTCATTGTGAAGCTACTTTTCATCAGTTTCAGAAGATTCACCCTCAGGAGGTGGTATGAGGAGGCAGCACTGGAGGGCACTGCTGGCATTACACAGGCAGGCTGATTCAAGTCTGCAGGGCTCAGTGCCCAAATGCTTCCCCATATTGTCGCCTGGCAGCGGAGCTGCACCAGAAGGCCACGTGCAAACGTGAAGACATTTGATGCCACTCTGCTCCTCACAAAGCAGACAGATGTCTGCATTATTGTTAGGAATAATGATGAAGGATTATGATCTGGCAAATAACAGAGAAAATACAGATGGATTTGATATTGCGACACATATCACAAACTTCAATTCAATAATGATCCGGTTTTATAATATGATCTATCTGTAAGGATCTTCAGAATTGTATGGCTCACAGACTGCAACAGACAGATAAGAATTAGACTACAAATGAAGTCTCTTTAAAATCTCTACTGTTTCTCATTACCTGCAAGAAGAGAAGGAAAATGCATCTGATATTTCCTGGAATCTCAACTGCGTTCCTTGAGTTTCAGAAGTTTCAGACATTTAATATTCAATAAAAAGTATATTGATCAAATCTAAATTGCCCCAATTAAATGAGCATGAAAATGTGCATGTTTACCTGAAACAATAAAGCATTTGATATTGAATAGATTCTTAATATGTGCAGTCCATGTCTGTGACAGAGAAACCAAGAATCAGAAGGAAAACCCTTGAGTAGAGACCATGATTCATCAAAACAAACAAAACGATTTCTTGTTTCCATCCTTCAGCCACAGCGCAGAAGAAATCAACTATCTAGAACACTTTGATGAGATTTTTTCAAAGAAAAACACAGCACAGATTGCACAGACTAACCCACTAAATTGAATTCAAATGAAATGTGAAGGAAAAGACATTCAGAATGTTGTACAAAGCAACAAACAGACGTTGAAGATAAACAAAGTGCAGTGTCTACACAAATAGCTTATTGAATTTTTGTAATAATTTAGTTAACATGTATTAGTTTTGGAGTCATTAATATAATTTTTATGTGTATTTTTGTTGTTTTAAATGTTTGTGGACAGGTGTTGAAAATGAGCACTCAAACAAAGCAGATGGTTCATCAAATGTATTTTGTTGTCCATGTCTAAAAAATCCCAAATTAACATTCAGTGCCAGTTAACCAATGGTCTTCCTCTTATACTGTACTGTACACTCGACACTTTGTGATCTCTGTTTCTGGGTGGCGGGTATCCGACTTCGGTATATTTTAGGAGGAAAAACAAAAACACATTTTCAATTCCAGTTTTTTGCTTGATCCCTATAAATCTGGTCATTTACATCAGAGTCCATATTAACAGCAGATGTTTCCTCTTAAGGCACAAATGTAAAACTCTTATAAACTTCAAACCAGCTGATGTCATAACCCTAGTTCATGTCATAACTTGTTGTAAACATTCAATAAAATATGTTTGAGTTATGTTTATGGTTCACTAAGTAATATTTTATTTTAATTTACAATAGAGTAAAAATGTTCAAACAATCAACAGTTCCTTAAATTAAGAGTTAATCTGTATATTTTATTTTAGAAAACGCACGTTGTTGCTTTGGAATTATAAGGTTCTATCTACATTCCGAGCAGTTGTGAGATACTGAGCATTAAAGCTTTTGCGTGCCATTTTACTTTGTATAACGTTTTTGTTTCCCCAAAAAGGCGCAAAATGTACCCAACCCAGCAGGAACAAAAAATTATTTAAATTTATTGCAGAATAAAAAAATATAAGTCATTTCTTACAAAAATGCCGGACAGAACCACATGATTCCAATGTGATAACATACATATTTTTCAAATACATTTTTTTTTGTAAAATTTCTAAAATTAAAAAATTTATTTACTCTTTTCCTTAAGGATTTTTTTTTACAGAAATATTAAATATTCTCAGCTTCTCACCATCGAATGTTTTTAACTAAATCACGACACGACATCTAAACTTAAAGTGATAGTTCAGCCAAAACTCAAATTTCTGTCATCATTTACACACCCTCTTGTCATTTCAAACCTTAATGGCTTTCTTTTGCAGAACACAGAAATGGGTATTTCTAAGAATGTTGATAGCCAATCAATGACAGTACCCATTTACTTATAAACTATGCAAGTAATTGAGTGCCAGTCTTGTTTGGTGGCCGGCATTCTTCAAAATATCTTCTTTTGTGTTCTGCAGATAAAAGAAAGTCATACAGGCTTCAAATGACATGAGGGTGAGTAAACGCTGACAGAATCTCATATTGTTAGAATTCCTCCCATTCAGTAATTATAGGATGGTCTTCCTCCACCACCAGTCTCTGCTATGTACAGTATACAGAACACAGCTATTATTTCTACTGTTGACAACAATCAGTGTCCACCATGTAATGTGGAATCTTGTCAAGAGATCTACACACAGCAGTATTTGGGAGAGACCATCTGCCGCTTTGAACCCCGTCTCCATCCTCAATTAAACACTAGCAAATACAGACACATTTACAGAAACCCAATGAAATCTGACCTCAGTCTGGATGCCATTCTGTGCAATTAGCGATGTCAATTAGTCAGATTCCATGTGTTCCCCATGAGCCACATTGCCCAATAACGAACTATATCATTTGGCAGGAGAGGGACTTGCGCTGAATACAAAAATGACCTTCAAGACCCTTGATCTACATATTCAACATCACTTACATCCATAGCCGATGGACACCAGTTCTGTTTGGGATTGTGCCGTTGCCTCCTAAAGCTGTACAGTACGTGATCGATTTTATGTATTCTCATTCTCAATTTTTCAGTCTCTGCATATGCTGTAAACTATGATGACGGCACATGGTGGTACAACTAAGTGGACAGCTGGTACATCACATACTCTTAAATACAAAATAAAATCAAGAATACAGTGAAAACGAATACATAAACTTACTCTTATACTGAGTTGGATTCATATTTGACAGTATTGTCATCACTTGCTCACCCTCCAGTTTTTCCAATCTTTATGCATTTCTTTGTTGTGCTGAATGAAAATAAAGAGATTTGATTAGAAGTAATTTTGGTGAACAAATTATGACGTCATTATTTTTGGTTTTTAACTATTTCAACACATTGAACATGTCTGTTTAAAAGATGAAAAAAATAGTGCAAACATAAGCAGTCATTTTTGAGCCAAATAATTGTGCATTTGACTCGTGATTTCTAATTTTTCTTTAAAGATTATCAGTCATTATCTAAACAATTAAAAGGCCGATTACACTGAGACAGACTCGTTCTCACCTGAAAATGGCACGATGAAGTGATGGTGTATGTTCAGGAAATAAATCTGCTGTGTGATGTCAAGAACTTTTATGTTCTAATAATTATAATCGCCAGTTAAACATCACATATCTTTTCTGCTTAGCTGTACAAACATTAATAATGTGTAGAGCGTTGTGATTACTTCAAGAAATCTGCTGTATGCGGACTGATACAGGTAATAACAGAACATACTGTATGCATATGTTCAGATGCAAAACTGTACGATGTGCTAAGCATTAAACACGGCACACAAAAGTCCTTTAAATAGATACCATTTTAAGATCCTTGTCTGTAATTTACTCAGAAAATCTGTAATTATTTACAGTCAAATTTACCTGTTCAGATACTTTCATATACTTTAATGTAAATGGATTTTTGCGGACACTTAAATCTTTGATGATGTAATGTCTTGGAGAAAGAACTACTTTTGCATAGGTTGCTGTTTCTTTTAAAGTAATAGTAAATAATTTTACCTAAACACATAACTACACTGAACAAATGGGTTGTTGGAATTAGTTAATCTTTGATTCCACAAGATTCAATTGCTTCAACACAGCTTTTTTTTCCAATTTCAAAGGAAATTATGTTAAAACAACTTAATTTAACTACTTAAAATTATAAAATTAAGAAACAACAGTTTTGTCAGTGTATAACTGAAAACGTTATCTTTCCGCTGCTGTATATGATGTCCTGTCCGACCCCTGTGAGGCGTTTCCATCTGTTGCGTTCCACCCTCTCCAGCCCCTCTGATCTTTGATTCCTGCCCCTCCACCTGCACTTCATAAAAACACTCAATCTGACCCCTATTGTTCATTTCATGTCAACACAGGGCCTAGGGTCAAAGTTCAGCCTGGGTCACTAACCTTTCATCTCAGGAGACACTGAGGCCGAGTCTGAGACCCTTCACATGGAGTTGCCATGGAGCTAGACTGATCAAAACAGACTGGAGTTCATAAGGGAATACGTTCGGGGCTTTAGGCATGGATCTGACTGCCTCACCCCACCAGGATCTGGCGACCAAAGAGACACTGTGAAGTCAGTTGCCCCGGGCCGTTTTGGCTTTCGGCCCCTTAATCTTTCAATGAATTCAACTACAGCCGACCCAGTATGTGGAACAAAGGGATTTAAAAACTGGTCCAGAACTTCACCAGCGAGAAGAATAATAGAGATTCTCCAACTGTAACAACCAACAGAAAAATACAATAGCAGCTCTACAGGAGTAAGAAATCTGCAGACAACGTTTTTATTCAGTTGGAAACATGTCACAGACCTCAGGGTAGCATTGAGAAATCGGTCGTTATAAGAGTGACAGTGCAACTGGAAGAGAGCTGATCCGTGGAAAGATGGAGATGCCCTCACGAACCCCAGAGAGGCGCTGATTTATAGTACTTTGGCGGGCGGGGGTGTTGGCTGGGATCGATTCTGAGCTCGGCCAAACCTCCCTACTGACACCCCAACCTCCCTTTGGCCTTGAGCCCTTGCCCTCCGGCTGGCCCTACTGTAAAAGTGATGAGCAAGGCAGGATGGGAAGAGAGCAGAACAGCCCTCAGGGAAAGGAGTTGGAGGAGCTTGTGTTGATCTGGAGGCGATGTCTCTTTCACCTGGTTCCCTTCCCACATTATTCTATCTCTGTTTCAAACACCCACACAGACTCAAACTGGAACACATTGCACATGAACACGCTATTACAAAAAATGACATGTACAGTCGGATTACTAAATAGCTACTTTTGGCCTGTGGAAGAAGCAGATAAACCAAGTTAATTTCTTTAGGGATGTCAATTTGATTTTCTCCTGTTGGTTTTGAGGCGGAGAGAATGTGCATATATTTGGCTACATGAAAGTGTTATGTAATGTCAGGCGCAACAATACAAGATGAAAATGCGAAACATTCCTGGTCCAAGATTGAAGAAAAGCAGCTGAAAATGTTTGTACAAAGCAGCATTTACGCATCACAATATTTCCTTTACTGTGTTTATCACACAAAGAATGCAAGTTCAAGATATTTTATTTATATGGCTTTTATCATGCTTCAAAACATTAATCCTTGCATTGAGTGCATGCATTGACAGACGTGGAATGAATTATTTTGTTTACATAGCAGGTTACCTTACGCACATACACAAAAAGTACACTGTTTTTAATTTATTTTTATTTAGCTTATTAACGTATATATAGTTAATCACCGTTGTTTAACCTTAATATTCAGCCAATTATTAAAATCTATGTGTCATATGAAAATGAAAACTTGTTTTTGCAGCTTGGTCGCCTAAACATAGAACAATGATTTGTGTGTCTGCAGCTAAACTTTACCCCAATCTAAACAAGCATGTGGTTAAACAGCAAACAATAGATATAATCAACAAATAATTTAATCAACAAATAATTTCATTTATCATCTAGTAAACAAAGCTAAACAGCGTTGCCCTTTGAGTAATAAGTTACAGAAACTGTTAAACACACCAACAGAAATAATAAAATACACTTACCGGTTGTGTTCCATAAACAACACCTTCTCCAGACAAAGAGGGAACTGCTCCATATTTCAAGAATAATCTTTGTTGTAATTCCGGCATTAAACTGATTGAGACTGAGGAAGCTGTCCTGAGTAAAATGTGCTGCACATAGTTTAACATGAGGATGATAATATTCGGGAACCGAATAACATAAAATGGAATCATTGATCAATAAGTACAGATTGGTCACTGAGATGAAAATAACAGAGTTTCGACGGCATGTCGGTAAACAAACTAAAACGCAACTCTTCCTCTTCTCCGTAGGTGACCACACTTCCTTTAAGTGTGTTCCTGTGGGCGGAGGTTAACCGTGATAGTGATGTCATTAAAGAAGGAAGTAGGGGGATGTAGTACAAAGTGGCCTTTTGATGTAGGTGATTTCTGATAAATAAAATATCGCGCTCGGCTTTGAACTTTGAGCTTTATGATTTTGCAGATATTCCTTATACTCTAACAACAAGTTTATACGCTTAATAAAATTTGACACATGGAATCATTGAACATTGAACAGGTCCTTTAAAGTTAAGAAAAGACGTTTTCAAAAAGTGGTTACCCCGCTTTCAATTTTTTCCCCTACATATACATAATGTCCTGTAAATGGGAAAGAGGAACGTAGGGGTCATACAGTCCAGTGAGTACATTTTTAATTTTAAAGATGGAGTTTAAACGGTAGGAAAAAATGTACATCCTTATCCTTGTAATAACCTCCAAATGCAATCCAAATGAATTCAAACATAATGTGAGTTTATCTGTTGTTTTAAAATAACTCTTAATAAACCATTTTGATATGTTTTCTTATTACTATCAAACAAAGAATAATTGACACTCACTGATGTAGAAAAATAACAAAACAAATCACATGTTGTGTATCTAGGTTACCCCATAGGTCAAAATAGGTCATCTCAAACAAGAGCAAACCCGATGTCAACAGCTATTTCATACCTCTGACGTCCATTATTTTCCATCTTCTGCGGTCTGTGAAAACAGCTCCAGCAATTGTCTTGGACAGAATAAACAATAACAAGCGGGTTATTTGTGATCATCACGATTTACCGTAGGAACAACACACAGATGGTAGCTGGAAAATAAAGCGATTTTACTGAATGTAAGAGATGTTCCTTACAAGAGGCAAATTGAGAAAGGCCACGGGTGGTTTGTTCCCGTCTGATTAGAGTCTTTGGGGACAGTGGAGAGGATCATAAATAACCATCATGAGAAACAGCATCAATCACGTTTAACCGCATCTACCGTAACACCTATAGCTATCATTTACATCTATTTATAAGCTCTGGGTTTTTATGTCTGAAATATCGCAGTTTTGTGTGACTGCCTTTTTGTATGGGTCAATGACTGAGATGTTAAACCATTTAAAATACATATATGTATATATGCAATGGTTTGTCTAAAAATTAAGCTTGAACTTCTTTAAGCTTTACAGAGTTCTCCTATTGAATGTAGTTAGAACTTTATATTCTTTCACATACAAGAACAAAAAAATTTTTACCCAGCCTTTCTAGTCTAGTCTAGTTTAGTCTAGTGTATTCTATTCTATTCTATTCTATCCTAGAGTATTCTATTCTATTCTATTCTATCCTAGAGTATTCTATTCTATCCTAGAGTATTCTATTCTATTCTATTCTATCCTAGAGTATTCTATTCTATTCTATTCTATCCTAGAGTATTCTATTCTATTCTATACTAGAGTATTGTATTGTATTCTATTCTATACTAGAGTATTCTATTCTATTCTATTCTATCCTAGAGTATTCTATTCTATTCTATCCTAGAGTATTCTATTCTATTCTATCCTAGAGTATTCTATTCTATTCTATTCCTGTTCAGTTAATATTTTGCAAGCACAAGTGTTCCTCACAAAGTAGATTGAGGCTGAAAGGTACACAGAAACAAAGTTCGACACCCCTGCCAACACGCTCATTGATTTATCAGAACTCCTTAATTAAAGTAGGAAGCTTACTCTTGCGCTTGGCTCTAGTTTGCCATAGCAATTAACTTTATTACAATTTGTCCTTTAGGTCTTAAGGACAAGTCCACGTAATGTCTAGAGTAGCCAAATCTTGATGTTTTGCAGCATAAAATCTTTGATCTTTATTTGAAAGGGAAACAATTTTAAGCTATCTTAAATCAAGTGGCTTAATACCATTCAATTAAATTTCAATTAAACTGACTTGAATGGAGCTGAAATAAGTTGAATTCGTTGCAATGTATGTTAAATTCTCGTATAGCAAAAATTGTGAAAAGTGTGATTAAGTTCAGATCTGTTGTATGAGCAGATACTCTGTAATTTGTTTCTGAGAATAAAAAGTTATATACGGGTTTGTAAAAACACGGGTGAATAAATGATGTCAAGTGAACTACTTCATCTCTAGTTTGTCAGGCATTACACTGTCCTGTCATGGTAACCACATCTTGTTTCTCACACCACCACTGTATTATTTACAGACTTCAAGTAAAGCGTTAGATGGTGAAGTGATTACTCTACGCTTTGATGATGAAAAGCAACATTTGTTATTATAACAGATGAATATGACTTCCATGCAGATGTTGCTGCTAAAAACAATAATGCTGAGCACTACGAGGAAGTGACCGTGTTGCCCATTGCTCATAAAAGTTAGATGAGAGGTTCACCGTAGTTCAACAGAACCTAATAGACTGTGAGGGTACAAGAACAAACAAGTGCACATTTAATAAGAATGAAATGCATGACAAACCAAACAACCGAAGGAACCACAGATGTTAAATAACCAAAACCCAGAATAGAAAATTTTAATTTTTTGGGAATATTGCAATTTTTTATAAATGATTTACCTAACTTTTTTTTTTAATTGAATGTGCCCTCATAATCTTTTATTAAAAACATTAACCATCCCTCCAAACAACATTTCCTCATGGCTAGGGCGGACAATACTGATTGTCCAATAGACAGGCTTCAAACTTCCATCGATCCGATCAGTTCCCATTAGAAAAAAATCAAGCGCACACTTTTGTCCAAAATAAAAACATTTCTCAAGCATTTCCATTTTGTGTCTACTCTTACTTCATCAAGCTTTAATGCACCTTTACTCTCTAAAGGTAACATCCATTAAACCTTATATTAAAAGAAATCTAGGTACTATACTCATTGACATCTGTCTTCACCTTTTGAATTGTTAATAAGAAAGTCATTATCATCCCATATTAAAGAAAGGTTCGATTAAAAAAGAGGGATGAAATAAATGACTGAGCTGAAGTCAGAGGAATGCACAAGCGTCTGAGCAGCAGATGGCTCAGAGGGGGCGGAGCTCCGGCATGTCAGGTTTAAATAGATCACTTATGAGGCCCCGGCGAGTTCGTCTCCTAATGGTTATGGTGTGTTATACCTCTGTTACTCTATTGTCTGTACGGTTGGGCTTTGTTCTTAATTAAGATGCATGCCGCACTTGGGGGTTCACCATGGAATCTGTAGGTAAGGGGCGTTCATGAGCTAATGTGTTTCCCAGGAGAACCAAAGTGGCTGTGCTTCAGAAAACATGGAGAGGTGCCCCATCACGGTGGCGTGACAAATTTAGCAGACAACGGCACAAGACAACACTGCAGGGAAGGAAACGTGCGGAGGATGTTCTGTACATCCTGCTTTGGCTTAGTGTGTTTCTGAACGTTCTGAGACACGACAGGATCGTTATGTGCCTGCGTGGGACAATCTCTGAACGGTTACATAATTGGTGCACTGCAGGAAAGGGGAGCGGGAGGGTCGTGCGTAACGCTGGTTTGGTCTGCGGAAACACAGAGATGTTAAGAGGGAGACAGAGGCGGTGAAGAGGAAATGAAAGAGATGGAAAACTATGGTATCTCATGGTCAGTGCTACCTTAACTCAGGTGTGATGCAATAAGAAAAGACAACTTTCCTTCGTCCAGTAGACTAAATGAGACATTAAAGTGATAGCTCGGCCCAAAATGAAAATTGTGTTATTATTCACCCTCTTACATTTCAAACCTGTATGACTTTGAACACAAAAGAAGGTATTTTGAAGGATGTCAAACTAAAACTATGTGCCACTGCTAATCGGCAATCAGCATTCTTCAAAATATCTTCTTCGTGTTCAGCAGAAGAAATGATGACATGATTAGATTTTCAGGTGGACTTAATGTTCTCATTATTAATAAAAAACAATAGACATGGCTACGATCTGCACACACAACCTATATATAGCGCTGCACAATAAACCCTTGATTTAGTTTGTCCCTGACCACAGTGAGGTTTAGGGAGGTCATGTTAGATTTGGCCAGGACATTTGTGTGTGCTCACCTAAGCCCAGTGGAGTGTGTTTAGTCAGATGGGACAGATGAGCTTTCTTCCAGCACACAGCATACGTGAGAACAGTCAACCTGTATAAATCAAACAGCCCTCGAAGACTCAACCTTCAGGACACAGCTTGCCTGCGGCTCACATGCAGATGATTATGCATTGCTGTACATGCAAGTCTATGCTATTTAAGCAGAAACTTTTTGTAATAATCACTTACACACTCCAGCCATCATTACCATAATGATGCATCTAATGAGTGCATTAAGTTAAGACATTAACATCTATTTTTTCCACTTATTGTCTATAGACAGCATCTGCAGCATGATGTTGATTACCACAGGCAGTGAATTAAAAAAATGAAGGGATATGAAACATATCTATTGTTGAAAATGACAATTGGTGTATTTATGTCATAGGATTGATTGACAGTTGTATTAGTGACTTAAAAAGCTAGTTTATTTTACATGAAGAAAGATTACCCATGAGGGTTGACGATAAAGGGATAGTTAACTACAATTTAAAAGGTATTCATAAGTTTCTTATCCTCACGACATTCCAAACCTGTTCTCTGCAAAACAATGATATTTTGAGGAAAGTTCGCCCCTATTGACTTTCATTTTCAAGATTATTGATATTAATTTTTAACATATATTGTTTTGTATTTGACAGAACAACAAAGCAAAACAGATAATAAATGACAAGTTGAATAAATTATAAAATAAATGTTTTGGGGGTCCTATCCCAGTAAGATTATACATTCAGCTTGTCACAAAATATATTCTAACTAAATCAACAGAGTATTGCAAGGATGACATATTGTTATATGCAAAACATGGAAGCGAGTGAAATATGTTCACATTTTAATGAGTGACGTAAAACACACCAGCTAATGATTTTTCTTCAGCTTAATTGCCTGTTGCTTACAAGTCTAACGTCTTCGCTCATATAAGTCTCACAAATGATGTAACATGGTTACAAATATCTAAAAACCTAGATGGAGAATCATTGATGGAGTAATTACTTTCCACAATTTTTGACTGCTTAACACATAAGCAAATTAAATATGGACAATGCCATGGAAATGTCAACCTTACAATGAAAATAATGAGTTTTGATCAATGGTTTTAAGTATACTTACAGCCCAGATGTCAACATTTGCTGGTTCAAATACCCATGTATGGTCTCTCTTTAAATTTTTTGAGTATAATTTTTTATTTCTAGTAATTTTGTTGGTCAAACAAAGGCTATTTTTAGGATTCTCATATCCATAACGCTACATTCTGCTCATACACAGACACATGAATATAAAAATAAAATTATTATTTTATCTTCTATAAAGAGCAATCCCTTGTCCATCTGTTGTTTTTTTTCTATTCTGGTTTGTAGATTTTAATTCACATAAATCTTAAGATGTTTGTTGTCACCCAAAATTGGTGTCCATTTTTTGTCACGTCCACACAGGCAAATTGAATTTTTTAAAAATAGAAAACTTGTGCATAGTCTGCTTTTTTCCGGATGTTTAAAAAAAGGTTTTGTAAAATATAAACAGTTGATTTAGTTTGCTAGTTTATTATATTCTAAGAGCGTTTTCATGTGACGTCCACAACACAAAATGTCATGCCCACAATGCTGGAATTTCCCATATGTCAAGTTTTAAATATGAAGAAAAACACACCAGTTATAAACCATTGCTCATATACATCTCTCAGATAATGCAACACGGACACAAATCTCTAAAAATGTCAAAATCTATCACAACCAAAATTCTGAAATACACTCTTATAATCCCAAGCAGTTAGTTTATGGATGTTGAACGTTGGCTTTGTTCCGAATGGTCCGTGTGATTAATATAACAGCCCGGCTGAAACCAGAGAACAGGGAAGCAATTAGACCTCAATGCTTTGAAGAACTGAACCTGATATAGTTGAAGTATAAGCACACTGAACCTGCGTCTATGAGCGAATCAAATCAAATGAGAATGACAGGCTGCAGCTCTGCAGAACCAAAGTATTATGATATCCAGTTACCCCTCAGTGTGATCACTAGAGCGGTTAAATGGCCCCTAACAAACGTGCATTTTAGAGGGATAGTTCACCCAAAACTATAAATTCTGTAAGCTTTTACTCACCTTTGAGTTGTTCCATATCTAGATATATTTCTTGGTTCTGATGAGCACAGAGAAAGATATTTGGAAGAATGCTCTAACTAAAATTTTCTTGGACACCATTGACGAGCATAATAGGAAAAAATACTTTTTTTTGGCTCTGTTGAACATTAAGTGAGATATTCAGAAGAATGTAGACTACAAAAAGTACTTTTGACTACAATTTTTATTTTTTTACTACGGGGGTCCAAGAACTTTTTGGTTACATTCGTCCAATTTTCTATGGTCAACCAAACAATGACATTTTCAGATTTGGAACAACTCAAATGTAAGTTAATGATGACAGAATTGTTACTTTAAGAGAATATCCCTTCAAGAGAAACTTCTCTGCTCTGACTACAGTCTTCCACACAACAGATTAATGAGTGTTTGCTTATTTAAAGGCAAATGCTTGATTGTCTTTGGAGTGTTTTATCATAATAAGCAATCTGTTAATGAACTATGTCATGGCATACTAGACCCATCACATTTATCTGACCTCGGGCTTATAAAATCAATATCATTAACCAGTAAGTTAGTTACAGATAAAAAAGGTTTCTCTACGTTGCTTTGCTTTTGGTTCATACGTGCTCGGCTGACATAGCGGATTCGTGTACAAAGGCATCAAGCTCAATTCTGCTAATGAAATTCAGGCTGATGAATAGCAGTCTTGAAGCACCTTGACCATGACTCCTGAACAAATCTGATTTGAGACATTAGCGACGGTATCAGAAACAGACGCACAGCATGCTGTTAGGGAAGCAGGAGAGCCTTCATCATACATTAGCCATATAAGTCTGAGAACCTGTATGAGACTGTACTGCAGCTGCTTAAAAAGGACATTTAGGGAATACATATAGAGCAGTGGTGAAAATTTATTCATAAATTAGGTTGTAATCGTGTGCCGGAATGTAAAATATTAATGTAGGCCTTGAAATATACTCAAATTTTTTTCTTCAAAATTCTAAAATCTAAAAGCTTTGAAAATAATTCAAAATACCGTTTCATTCTTGTGTATATGTAAGAAAAATAAAATTAATTTGATTAAGATAAATAATTCTATAAGATTCAAAATTCAAAAATATTAGGTGTATATTACAAATATATATTTGCATAACTTTTTTATTACATATACTAATTGTAAATATTGCACATTTTAGAGGAATTTATTGCTGGTTCTTAATCAATTATTTTCTATTTAAAGTTCATTTGTTTTATTAGATCAATATAACAGTATATTTTTGTGATATTAAGTAAGCCACATGAAATATTTTTACTGTGCATACTGTTTCTTACTGAAAGCAAAAGTTGATAAGCATTTTGCTCGTTTATTTAGGCTACATGACAACAGCGTTTTGTGGCACTGAAAACACAGACTTTTAAAATTGGGCAAGATTTGAAAACACTATCATTATTGTAGACCAGCAACTGGATAGAAAATATGACATCACATGTATGCATATACCCATTTGGTCACACCAGAACTCAAAACAACAATGGTTTGTGACATATGTATTTACATTTCCCCAAGAAAAGTAGGTGTACTGCACCACTAAGAGCACTTTGTATTCATGATTGACAACGTCAATTAAAATTTTTAACATTTAAGTAAGTATTAACCGTCAAACACATTCAGACAGCACTTTGAACTATTGTTATGCTTCAGAGGTCAATCGATAAATACAGACTTCTCAAGCACTCACAAACACTTTTGATGAGCTTAAGTAAGACGATTTCTTTGACACAGTGAATTTATTTACATAAATTCTGGATGCTGGTGTTCAGTTTGAAATTTCATGATGCTGACAAATTATTTAAATGACAAATATTCTACACTAATAGAAAATACATTATTACACAACACAGATAACTATTTACCTTTTGAGATTTACGAAATATAGCATTGCACTTGATAAAATACTGTTTATACACATATATACAAAGGTACACATCATGTGGTCTCAGCAGATAAAACATCATTAAAAGAGCTACAAAATATTAAGTAAAAGTTAAGCACTACAAAAAGAATTATAAATTAAATAAAAAAGTTGACTTGCTAATAATTTTACTTGAAAAAACAGCCTTCTTTCAAGAAGAAAATGTAAAACCGAAGTTTTGGTGCACTATTCTACTGTTTTGTACATTTAAAATGAAAGTTCACCCGAAAGTTCTATCATCATTTACCATTAACACTCTTGTCATTTCAAACTCACATGACTTTCCTTCTTTTATATAAAACAAAAGACAATATTTTGAAGAAAGTTGGTAACTAAACAGCTGTAGCACCCATTTTCTATTGTATGAACACAAAACCAATTCAAGTCAATGGGGACCAGGTACCAACATTCTTCGAAATATTCTATTTTGTGTCCTGCAGTAGAAAGAAAGGTTTGAAATGAAAAGGGCAAGAAAATTAAACCAGAATTTTGATTTTATGTATACTATCCCTTTAAATACACATTGATTACCATTGTAACCTATCTGCATCTTTAAATCCCACTGTATAACTCACCCATGATATCATAATATCAGTGCTAAAAGTGGTAAAATGCTCTTACCCATGACTTGTTTTTCAATATAAAGCTGCCAGTTTGCCTTCTCACACAATGACTCACTCATCACACAGTTTTGCAGTTGAAGCGGTCATATAATAAACGGTGAGAATGGGTGACCTTTTTTAAACGGGCAATGTATTGTAACTTCATCACATGTGTCTCAACTGCTTTTCACTTGAAAGTTGCAAGACAGACGAAGCACGAAACACAACACCGGATAGACTAGAAGACCTCCTCTTCTTCAGCTTCACAGCCATATTCTGTAAAAAATGCGGAGATCTGAATGAATATTAGGGTTTCTAGATAAATGGTAAAGTCAGCAGATTAGATTAGATGGAAGGGTGCAACTAGGATGCTTCAGTGATAAGCGAGTATTTGTAGATGTATGACTTTGAGAAGAGAAGAGATAGATGCAGTTTATCAAGATGATAAACACTCTGAATGCAGTCTGCCACAAAGTGCCAGAGAGTTACGGCCCACTTAACATTAAACAATTTGTCAAAATGTAGAGCCAGACCTTGTAGCTAATCTAGAAAACCCTTGATCATCCAACCCTCGAACCATGAGTTCATTATCCACAGCTGCGGTCCGCTGTGACATACTGACCATTTCCACCCATCAGCTGCATGGCACTGACACAAGTCTCCTCTGGCTCTTCTTCATTCTCCTCCTCTTCCTCTGCCTGTACCTCGTATGACACTGGGCCGCTTTCCACAACAGGAGGATGGGTGGGTATCACTGGGGGTTCAGGGGTTGGAGGAGGCGGCATGATGTTTGGGATGACCTAAGAGGAGTAATATTATAAACTGTTTGTCAAATAAAAATTATTATAAAACACAAATGGCTTGTCATGGCTCAGTTCAGTTGACAGCAAAATATGGTGTTTAAAAAAAGTCAATTCTATCATTTATTCAATCTTTATCTTTTTAACCTGCATGACTTTCTTTCTGTGCACAATGCAGAGAAGATATTTTGAAGAATGTCAATAACCAAACAACTCATTTACTTCTCTGTATAGACACAAAAACCAATGCAAGTTAATGTGGTGTCCATGTAAGTAATTCTTTATGTGGCAGTGAAAGAATAACACTAAAACACAAAAAAAGAGTCCAAATAATTCAGGGCAACATTTCCCAGAAGGCATCAGAGGAAGAAAGTGCTGCTCAGGGGAAGCTGAGGCCTAAATCAATTATCATGACGCTAGAATCTGAGGAAGTGCATGAAAGTCTCAGTGGTAATTATAGCACAGACGTGCTTCTGTACCAGGAGGCCACTCTTCAGGCGTTGCCAGTTAAAGAGAAACAGCGGCGGTGAGGTTATAGTAAAAGCAGGTTTTGGCAAGCTTGGCAGGGCCTGCAGCTCACCTGTGGGTTATACCCCAAGCGGGTCACCCGGGCTGGTGCCTAATGATCTTTATAAGTCCATGACAGGCACTTGCAATCTGTTTAGTTCAGCTTGAAAGTAAAAAACACGGTATTCAATTATAGCTGCAATGTTGTTTCATAGCTCCATTACAGAAACTAAGAGCCTCTTATGTCTCTAGCAAAATATGAAAGAGTGGCCCTTTGTACTTTCACTGCAGGAAATAAAGGAGTACTGCTAATGATTCCTTGTTAAGTATGACTCTCTCTGATTATACATTATGTAACACTTATTAATCTCAGAATGTCTTAGCAGCCGATGACAAAAGGCATTCGGCACCGACCTGTCCGTTACGGCAGAGTGGTTGCCTAGCGACAGGGAAAGCTGACCACCACAATAATTTTTCCACACTCAAATAAGCCACTTTGTGATTAAATACAGTTCTTATTGCTCCTTGATTCATGAGAGGAACACTACGAACCAGAAAGCATATCACCAAACCAAAATTAGACTTTGGGGAACAAAAAAGAAGATGTTTTGAAGAATGCTGGTAACCAAAAACTGTTGGTCCCCATTGACTTCATTTGAATTGACAGAAAATCTATAAAATTCAATGTGGACCCATGTTTATACATGAAGTTCATTTTAAAAGTATTATTTAGTTTATAATTAAGTATGTATAAAGATATACTTCATTTGGTATGTATACTTATAGCGAAGTACTCGTACTGTCACATATAAATAAACCCCTGTTTCATAAGGACTTTATTAATGACCTTCTTCAAAATATCTTCTGCAAAATAGAAAGCCATACACATGTAGTTGAGTAAATTATTACAGAATCGTTAGTTTTAACTGTCCCTTAAACATTATTATATATATGGACGTAAGTTTAAACGTATATGCCATATTTACTCTGTGTACCAATTAGCTGATCTAATATTAGCCAGTATGACCTTTAGTTTATTATCATGACAGATTTAGAGCAAAGGGTTAAGTAGGGTAAGCATGCTTGGGACAAGTGAATTTATTTTGGTCTCACACTAAGCAGATAGTCATGAAATACTGCTCATTAGGTCAATGAGAAAATAAAGCACGAGCTGTACTACTGATGCAGTAATCACATTATAGCTCTTGTGTTATGAAATGAGGAGCACACTAGAATACTGCTGATTTAATCTTTGTAATTGCATCACAGTGTTTTAGGCACTGCACTATTTTTGAGAAGGGAAGTGTAGAGCAACAAGTATGCATTAGATACACAATATGCCTATACTCTCATGTCATTTCTGTATGACTTTCTTCTGCAGAACACAAAAGATGATATTTTGAAGAATGTACCAAACAACACTGATGTGCATCGACTTCCATATTATGGACCACAAACCAAAGAGACATTTCTTAAAATAAATTATTTTGTGGTCATAAACAGAGTCATATAGAGGTTTATATAAATATAGAGTGAAACAATGACAACACTATTTTGATGTAAACTATGAACAGTAATATTAATCACCTCTCGTTTAACTTACCGGTTTAGCTTCTGTTCTCTTCTTCTTGGGTACAGTTGATATCAAGAGGCGGAGGCTAAAGGAAGAAAGGTAGAAGAAAGATGTTCAGTGAACCTCAAGTGATCTCATCCTTTTTTAACATCAACTTGTATATATGCTTTAAGGGGAGATTTAATGAGCTCACGACTGGCCTAATGTGCCTTCTAAAAATATGAAAATATGAGGAATATATCCTGATCCTTTCCCCAATCCCACACGACTGCCGATTACTGAGGCATATCTAAAGCTGTGGATTCACACTGAGACCTGCACTATTGGGGCTAAAAAAGCCCTGTGGCATTGATGAAATGCTTAGCTTACATTTCCCAGCGAATGGATTTAAACATCAAACACCAGCACTATTTAAGGCTAATATTAAAGAGACTGACATAAAACATTAATTAGTTTCATGAAGGAAGGGAAGAGAGGAAGTGAGCAATATTCTGCAATTAAAATTGATTTGGTTATATGTGCTGATTAAACTTAAAGTGGTAGTTATTTTTTTAATTATTTATTCAATTTTTTATTAAATATTTATTCATTTTTTTAACCTATATGACTTTCTTTCTTAAGCGGAACATAAGAGAAGATATTTCAAAGAATGCTGGTTACTTAACAATGGCGCTATCCATTATCTATGCATTGGTTTTGTGCTGGCCTTGAAGGTCAGTACAATTGAAGTGTATGGTATTGCCGTTGTTCTGTTACCAACATTTTTCAAAATAATTTTGCTTTCTGCAGAAGAAACAGGTTTCAAATGACAAGAGGGTTAGTAAATGATGATACAATTGAACTGAGGTAATGTTGATTGGTAACGAACATTCGTCCAAATATCTGTTATTTTTGTTTTGCAAAATTAATTTATTCAAGTTTGAAATGACGAGAGTGAGTAAATGATAACAAATATTTTATTAATTCTTCATTCTGTGCTGCTGTATCCTTGTTTTGGTGTAATGGACATGTTTATTTAATGCATACTGGCAACTATACAATGTAAAATACATCTTTCAGCCAAGAATTGTAAAGAAATACACACCATCTTAAAGGAAATGGCTCACAAATGCACCAGCAATCCAAACACAAGATAAAGAGCAGGAAAAACTGGGCAGCTACTGCGGCTCCCTGCTGAGATGTCCCCGGGGACTCAGGGTGAATGCTTAGATAAGAGAGCATGCTACTAATTAATCTGCTTAAGGAAGTGAAAGAGAGAGAAAGAGAGAGAGAGAGAGTTTCAGACGAAGACACATTGGGCTTGGAACGGGCTTCCTTTGTCATAATTCATTGGGGGTGGCGGCCTACATTAGCCATCTGCTATCCAATCAGAACAGAGTTTTGTCTGTTTTGGCCAGATCTGCTCTATGCACCAGTGTCCTGGTTCTGAAACACACCCTCAACATCACTCTAACATTAGGATTATCCAACACATTAATAAAAAACACAATCACCCCCCAGCAGTCTCATCGAGTGAACTGTCTAGGGAAGAGGTGCAGGTCCTACAACCCAAGTGTGACTAATACCCTTACAAATCTTCAGCCGTTGAATCTACAACACTGTGTATTGGAAGCCTCTGCTTGCAGGGATTGAAAAATGTAGATAATCTTTCAAAACTCAGTGCAAGAGAGCTCAGCTTGCACTGAACTGCTACAAAGAAAAGAATAAAAGTCCTCGCCAGAAAGTGCAAGCCATTGTTTTCTGTTCTTCAATGGCAGTCAAGAGAGAAACGAGTCAAGTGATGGCAAAAAACTGTGAGATAACCCGAAACACAGACAATTAAGAGACAGTTTACCTATGAAAGTTCTGTCATGAAGAGTACCCCAGACATAATTTCACAAAAAGAACAAAAATTACATCCTTATGTCAGCAAACATAACATCTCAAAATGATTGACAGATGACGAGCACCTCAACGTCATTTGATTGGTTAATCAATAGTATCCTGTGGTCAGACTGTCAGACTCTTGTAGTCTACAAACGCAAGAGTTGTAACAGTGCATTTCAGTGTCATATGTAAAAAAAAGGCATGACAACAAACCGCTCAGAAAAGCAAGCAACAGTCAAACATGTCAGTTTCTCAATAGCTTTGAAGCTGCAAAATAAATTTTATTCTGTTAAAATGTAACTTGTAATGAACTATGCAAAACAATTTCAACAGCTATCCAGTATGTTTTATAATTACCCAAAATTAAACATGTCTGTCAATTTGGAATATTAATGTAGAACTTACAACATCAACACATTTTTAAGCATCAGTCATTTCACTGAATACATGCTGGCTATGAAATATAATGATACCTTTACAATCCATCTGTTCATTAATGTCTGTCAAAAAATAACTTTAACAATACACAAACATATGTTCAAGAATCATGGTTTTTCTGGAAACCTATCTTGATCAAAATCTGTTTACTATCTTTTAATATTTCACATGCTTGATGGATGAATCAGATCCCATTTAGTGTACGGAAATGTGAAGTGGGATTTTTCAGCCATGCGACCGAAAATATAATCCATCAACAAAGGTCCCTCACTGCAGCTGTTTATGACACCGTGTAAGGATGCCACACCCTATGTAACACAGTTTGGAACGGAGCCCTTATCTCACATTTTGATGAAAGTGGTCAGACATTCTCACTTTGAGCCACTTACACTGGCTCCTGCTACTGTAAATCCTGACACTCACATGGGTATTCTTTATAAATCACTGATGCAATTTATGACAGACTGTCTGCTCTTCACTAAACCTATTACGGTCAGAATGCTCGGCACACAGGCGGCATTGAGGTCCTTAAACTTGAAAGAATTAACAGTCAGATGGCCAAAACACTGTAAACACATCCAATTATTCTTTAAGAGCTCTTTTATGTGTTTAATAGCCAGTATATGTGGCAACCAGAAAAGACAGATCCGGGACATCAAAGAGATATGTACGACAGAAAGAAGACCAAAGTTTCGAGAAGTGAATCTCGAAAACATGCACTAAATGTGACTGTTGAACTCTTGTTTTCCCATCTTGGTTTCCACCACACTGCCCGCACATGACTGGTAGCGGCTGACCATATCTCAACACAACCCCTCATAAACCCCTGGGCACCACATATTACGCACAATGCTGGGAGTGACAGTGAGTTGAACGACCTCTGACATGTGACCTGGGTCGCTGAACAGTGAGGGCTATGTATGTGTACAGAGGTCAGAGGTCATGATTTCAACATTAAGATCTGAAATTCTGAGAGCATTTCTTTTACTGAAATGAAAACCAACTGAGAGGCTTTTCTTGCTGTTTTAAGGTCGCTGCATGTCAGCAGGTTTGTGACATACAGTATTTTAACCAAGGTAAGGTATTCTTGCTTTCAATACAGCACACAAGCTGGGAACCTATTTCACAGCGAACAAATGGCTCATTAATTTGGATCAAGCCAGCGTGAGTTTAGGATCTCACTAAAATAAAAACATACTGGTAAATTGTGTTATGTTGAAAACATACACCACTTTATAAAAGTTTTTGACTGAAATGTTTTCATTTAATTTAATTTGAATCTATGATCTAGGTTTATTTTATAGGAATTGCTTTGCATACATAAATATAAAATTATTAGAAAAGTGTAATTAAGAAGATAAAATTCCATTGATAATGTGTAAGAAAGCTTTTCAGAGATGAGATCTTCAGAAGCTGATGGACAAAATACCAAGAGTACATTTTTGGCAAAGGTTGGCAAGAGGTTTTGATTTTGGACAACATCATGTATATAGTTGTAGAATTGTTTTATTTAAAGTATCTATGAGTTCACTTTTTTATAATTAATATGAAAGAAATGAGAATGTCTATCAAAAAGCAGTGTAAAAAGGGTATTAAAATAAAATAAAATGTAAAACAAATGAATTTGGTAACCAACAGAGTGTTGTCTATATTGAGAATATAAAGTATATATTCACTTTTCAGACTCATTTGTTTTTATATTAAGAGTTATGTTCACTGTAAAAAAAAAAATCAGTTCAACATAATTAAATTACTTAAATTGTTTTAGCATTACTTTTTTTTACAGTTCGACAAATTTCATTAGAAATTATGTTAAAAAACTTTATTTTAAATGCGTTGAGCTGATATACATGATTACATTCCAACATTCCCTTTTTTACATAAAATGTTCTATTTGTTTAATCCTGTGAACATGTAGTATTTCTCCTAATTGTTTGTCCTGACAAACAAATTTTATTGTTTTGCATTTAATTGCAGAAGACGAAAACGGGTTTTAATAACAAAAAATGTGGTCTGTATTTTTATTTTTAATTTAATATTCACATTAAAAACATATAACAGTAATGGAGTATATGTACATATAGTTAGAAAAGTTCAACAATTACCAATATTGTTTGTGAGTGTACTGCCAAAAATGAGGAGTATATGTCTAGAATGATGTCAGTTGGTGAAAAAGTGAAAGTGTGAATAACAGGGAAGTGTGATGCATAGACTTCGACTGATACTTCTACTTGGCAGCAAGTATTGATGAGAACTTTTTTACTCAAGACAGGGGTCAAACTAAAGCCATTCAGTGATTTACAGTTAATTCATTACTATCAAGTATTAAACTTAAGCTATTATAGGTTTTAGGTACATCCATAGGCTTAAACATCAACTAGCATCTGTGCACTTTTTCCCCTCTGAAGACTTTCACAGATGTCTGGCATCAGGAGAAAGTGTGAAGTCAAAACCAATGCATCTATGACATCTTCGCTGTATAATAAATAACAGTAATTATTGAATAATGTGCTACATTTTGGGTGTCTCTTTTGTGACCTCCCAAAGAGAAGTAAATACAAGGCAATCCACAGGTCAGACGGGGTGCCCTCAGGGCTGAGTGGGTGAGGCTGGTGAGGGTGCCTGGCCCCTTTGCCAAGCTCCACAACACCGACTGCCTGGGGCCAGATGGTAGATGAGCGGACTAATGGAGCGAAATCATGCAAGACAAATTTGCCCACTTAACAATCAATCCCGACACTGCCCTTTCATCAATAATTTCTCAGGATCTCTTAGGACTCTTTCAAAGACAGACTGAATTACTGATGTCGGAATCATCTTTCAGGAATTTGAAAGAGAGAAAAAAAGAGTTGTAAATGTTGCCACCAAACAAATGCACATAGGGTCAGTGAACATGTAATTTTTTAAAGAAATCTACAACAAAATCTTACTTCATTGTAAGATTTATTCAAGTATTAATAATAATATAATAATTTCTTATACATTGGCTTTATTAGAATATTATTATGATTATCACTATTGTGCCCAAACTGAAAGATTTGTTATTATATACAAATAAAATTTCATCGTATCACATTACATGATACAATTTTACATTATGTTCTTATATATCTACTTAATTTTATTTATTATGATTATTACATTATTTGGGCTAAAACTAAACATTTTTTATTATGAAATAATAAAAATGATATTATATATATTATATTATGGTATATTATATCCTAATATCCATCAGCTAGTTTAAATTCTAATTAATGGTAATGAATTGTAAATAATTACATTCAAATTAAACTATTAAAATGTGTTAAAGCAGTGACCACACATTTTCATTAATGTCGCAAGAAGGAACTCTGCATGTTGATGCTCAATAAGGATACTTGTTTAGTCCATAAATTAGTATACTACAGATTATGAACGTTAAAAATTATGTAGAACATTAATGTATTTACATTTGTAGTTACTTTTTTGACAACTTAACATGGTTCAACTCAAAATGCTGTGACTGCCAAGGTTTTATTAAAATAATTAATTTGCAGATTCAAACCAAAGAAGGTCTACATTTCCATTGAAATTCACTTTCTTCTTAAACTTGAGATAAAACTTTTTAGACGTGAGCTCTAAATTTACGCAGTAATTGTCATCTACCAACTGCAAATTAAACACATTCTAATTCTAGCCACAAAGTATGCATACTATTCGAGTACTAAAGCAAACAGACGATTCACATATGGAATAAATATAATATCTAGAATGCTGCAATACAGAAAATAAACATTTTCACTATTACTAATCTGTTCTTTTTGGCTTTGTAGCTAGGCAATAAATTTAAACACCTCTCAGTGTGAAACAAAACCCAAAAATCTGGCCCAAGCTCAAGCATTTCATAATAAGCACTTTTGCCCCTCCGGGCCCAAATGCCAGTCTGTCAATAATGGATGTCGATGAAATTTGACGGGGGGAAGTAATATTTCTGTTGAGCAATATCACACAGCAGCTGGCTTTGTGTAAATAAATCTATGGGGGGGAGAGGGTGCTTGCCACTACGCAGCTGTAATCCCCATTCTCCAGCTGGGTGTACCAGCGTTTAAGAACAGATTGAAGGACCGGTTTAAATTAGAAAGGCTTTCATCAAATTTTGAAGATGGATTCGATTACATACATAATTCAAAAGTAATTCATCAAAATCATAGTGTCACGTTACATATTAAATGTTAAAATATACGTTAACATCTTCCAAATATCTCCCTTTGCATTCAATGGAATAAAGAAATGTATACTGATTTGGAACAAACTGAGGATGAGTTATACAAGACAGACTTTTAATTTAAGCCTCATTCTACATAGGAAACAGTTGAAAAACAGCAGTGATGACAATCAAGTTGCATTTGCTTAAGTCATATAAAACTTCGGGAACATTATATTAAGATAAAAAACGACAACAGCAAACAACAGTTCCTTAACAAAAAGCAGTAGTTCACTTCAGAGCATCCACATCCTGAAGGACAAAGACATTGCATTCAACTGCCACGATGAAGGAGATACAGAGAGAAGACATGCAATCTGACCCCAGAGGAGAGAACCATTAAGGCCTAGTGGTTTCCACACCTTCTGGTGACAAGGCATCTTATCACATATCCTGCAGGCTACTATGAAAAAGCCCTCCGGGACCAGAATGGGGGGCACAGACAAAGGTCCAAGTAAGACAAGCTTATCCTTTTAACTGTCCCCCTTTAGTGATACAGTTTAATAGAGAAGATGAATCTGGGACTGTGTTCGCTATAGTGACTGGTTTGGGGGTAATATCTATGCATTACTTTATGTGCCAAATGTGCAAGTGCACAAAAAAATTAGACAGTAGGTTTTAAAAGCAATCAACCAAAAATGAAAACTGTGTTGTCATTTCAAACCCGCAAGACATTCTGCCTCAAAACACAAGTAGATACTTTGAAGAAAGTAATCAGTGGCACCAATTTATTTTTTTAGTATGTACATTAAAGTACATTTTTTCAAACAATTTACACAAAAAATTGTTGATTTTAAAGCTTTTAATTTAATTTAAATAATGTTTAATTTAGATATTGTGTATATGTAAGTAATAAAAGTAAATCTGAGTATCTAAAATATAATCTATTAGAATAAACCAAACAAATTAGGTGTATTAAAAATGTATATTTGTTAAATAAATATTATTTCCATTTCATTACATTCATTCATCAAAATACCTTCTTTTGTTTTGCAGAAGAAATAATATAGAAAAAGTTATACAGGTTTGTTAATTACGACAACACTTAAGATCATGGGTTCTCAAAAAAGTTTACTCAATAGCTGGTGGCACAGGCCTGACAAAACTATGTACATTCTCACTCTTAATTTTTTTGTAAAAATTCATTGACCTCCATTGTATGGACAACAAAAACACTTACTCCGAAATATTCTAACTTGTGTCAAATACAGATTGAGTATGACACAAGTGTGAATAAGTAATGAGATTTTTTTTACACAGCCACTTCCAGTCCAGCATATATAGATATAGCCGAATAGACATATTATATTACTGTACATGTTCACAAAAAAAAATCCAAACACTCAACAACAGTCTCACACACTCTTATTTATAGTCACAATCCATGCAGCAGTTGAAGCCCTTTCTTAATCATTGCCTTCGACCAAAACAAAACACTGTGTGGGAGTGAAAACGCCCTGAACCGATCACACACCAAGAAGTTGACATGCTGCTTAGCCTCCATGGGGCAAGTAGCAATTTTCTTCTCATCAAAGGGACGGCTGCTTAGTTACAGCTTTCCCCAAAACCACGGTGCTTCATGTACAACAGAAATGAAAATTTCAAGGTGCCGAAGAGAGTGCACGGGAGACTCTATCACCAGAACTCCCAGTAACATCGGCACATGTAAAACCTGCTCCGTGCGAAAGAGAAACACATTTCCATGAAAAGTATTTGAGGCGGTCAGGCAAGACGAATGAGAGAAGATGCCTGCTGAGAAAGCTTGAGAAGAGCGATGTGATTGAGTCAACCTGCCTCTGTGGCCCAGGAGCAGATGGTAAAGAGGGTTCTTCGAGAAGGCCTTCAAGGTATCACCTGCACAACTTTGCCCTTGTAGCATCTGCTGAGGTGAGAGGAAGGTGTTGGAGGGTTGGCCTATTGCTTAAGGCTCTGGGCTGTGATGTAAGTATCGCAGGTACGGTTGTATGTAGGGGTGACATCTGTCAAATGTGGGTTCCTGAGAGAATTGCTTTATAATTGTGGCCTTGAGGAAAGCATAACCTGCAGGTTACTTCAAATAGACTGTCCTTGAAATTACAACACAGCACGTTAACAATGAATGAAAGGAAGTGACAAGCTCCTGAGCAACAGGGTACCAATGAAGACAGATTAACTTGAATAACAAACTGCATAGGTGCAAATGTGTCACGAATTACTCAAAAGATATTTGAGAGAATTAAGCTTTCTGGGAAATCATTGCCTATCACAGTAGAAAAAAATGGCAGCCAACTCGAGATTTTGGAATGATGGAATTTTCATTTTTGAGAGAACACCTTGTTAACAGGAGATAACAAATTGTCAGTTCAAAATGAAATTTGTCATTTCAATATGACCACAACAACAGTGTTCTTAAAAATGGCTAAATGAAGGGTTTTTCATTTGTGTTTTTGAGAAATTTCACATCAGCACGACAAGGCTGTCAAAACATTGAGTGTTCACATGGATCCGCAAAACTACTCGGCTAAACAAACTGTCATTTGCATGGCGTCAATATAGAAATGCTATAAGGATACATATGTAAACATATTTTAATACCGTACGTGTATATGTGTTTAGATTTTGGTCAATATACAAATACGGTTATCAACAATCAAACAAGTAATACATATTTTCAGAATAAAAGTTTGTGTTAACAAAATATAATGTATATCTGTGCATATTCCTTTAGTTTTCATAAGCAAAAAGATAGAAAGTTATGAAACATAAAAATTGATAAACAATTTTTACCAACACCTTATTGTTAATACGTCAGAGGTCATAGAACATATGAGTCACGTGACAATAAAACATGGCAGATGCAGTATATCCAAATGCACCCCATACATACTATATAGAACATTTTGTATTAACTGTTTTGTTGAACTGTTTTAATTGTTTATAGGTTCTTAATTTAAATGTCCCAGTATACGATTCGAACGTAGCCTTTGTGTTTTTTTTCTCTAGCGGTCTAAATGCTTTTCCACAGAACAAGATTCCCATCAGCAGGATGTGGCTCCCTCATTACTGCCACCAGACATCCTCCAGCCTCGAAGATCTCAACCCTCTGATAAATGACTTCCTTAAACAAAGGAGCCTTCCATGCTGAGAGAGTCAACCTAAAACAATTTCACCATGCTCTGAGGTTCGGAACCACACGATTCACAAGGTCCTTCCTGGTATGTTATAGTACTTGGGATTTAGTAAGATCACATGAGATTTTCTGGGACAAAAGTCCTCTAGACCTACTTTACCGCAGACGTAACTATGCTGGTCCTGGGTCAGTGCGACTGGGCTAGAAAAAAAACAAATGACTCATACCAATGTTCTTGTTGCTAGGAGGTAGTGAAGGATTTTTGGCGAAAAGGATCTCCATTGAAACAAACCAAGTGACCCACTCCACAGTGGGTTGCCTTGGTTTCCTGCCATCTAACACACAAGTCATTGGGTTCTAACAGTAAGGACTTTAATTGTCCACTGTAATATAAAGTGAAAGCTATGCTAACGTTGGGGTGGAAAGAATGACATTTAGTGTGGGAAACAGGGCATGGTCAAACAGAGAGGAAGGGTCTGTGGAAAGCATTAGGATGCCCCGCTAACTTCCTATTTCAAGATGGCAAAGTCAATTAGAAGTGCGGTGTGAACTTTCCCCATCCTTTTGTCGGGTAAAAGCACAACCAAGGAAGATCTAACTTGTGAGTTCTGACCTTAAGCTTATGTTTATAAATCCATTTTCACTCATGTTGGCATTGAACAAGAAAACTATAGGAGAAAGTCTGGCTTGCAAGTACCCAGGCTTGATGTTAAGTTCCAAATCATGAGTCAGATTTCAAATCAGTAGCAGTTACTGTAAACCAAAGATCAGAAATGAGATCAGACGGCTCGCTGGAGCTGGGAGGCAAAGCATTCTGTCAGGTTGTCACTTTATGAGAGGTATACAGAGAAAAGATCTACAGGCAGGCCATCTCCTTACACTCAGATCAGATTTACACTTCTGAAAGCAAATCGCGCCGGTTAAGAACCGTAAGCGTTAAGATCTTTCGCCTTTGAATGTGAAAAAGATAGGGAAATGTTTTTTAATTTAGAAGCATTGCCGTGAGGTTTAGAGGTCTGGCAGATGGTGTATGGGGCTGGTAAAGGTCAGGAGATGGAAAATCAAGATCTGTACAAACAAATACACTTGTTTACGCAGACATAATGAGTACAGATATCTGAAAAAAACAACAATAAAATATATAAGGGATGGTAGGGGCGAGAAAAAATATAAATTCTGTCATCATGTATTTTCCCTAATGTCACATAGAATGTCTTGTATATGTACTATAGAAGTAAATGGATATCTATGTTGTTGGTAACATTTTTCATTCTTCTGAAAATCTCCTTTTATTCTATTCATACATATTTGAAAAAACATACTATTGTTCAGTAAATGATTTATGAGTAATGATGAAATTAATAAATAAAAATTAAATTAATTAGTTAGAATACCTCACTCACAGAACCAATGTATTATGACTTTCTTCTGTAAAACACAACACAAGATATTTAGAAAATTTTTATATCCGAACCGCTTCTATTGGATATAAACAAAACTAAGGCAAAGGAACTGGTGCCAGTAATAAGCTTTCGTCAAATTAATTTGTGTTCTACAGAAAAATAAATTCATACAGGTTCGAAAAACAACAGAGTAAATATTGAGTAAATAATGACAGACACATTTTTTTTTTACACCAAACTCGAAAGAAGCTTAGAATAAAATTTAGCCAAAATATAAGATTGAAACTGTAAAATCAACAACACTTTTCCACACCTTCTGTACATTTAGTAAATCAAGCGAAGAAAAATGCTGCTGACCCTTTTGTATCCTTTATGAAGTCATGCGTGAAATTTCACAGAAAGTTGTTACTAAGTTGTGAGCAAATTCAGATCGAACAACAAAACTGAAAACTGCGATCCCTCCCATTACGACTTTCCCATGGTTCAGCAGGACCGAAAGGAACTACCTCTCTCATGTAAAGGGGGAACTAAATTCAAGTTTATTGTCTAATTTGTTCCATAGTGTCATCAGTCTGTGATGATTTCAAAGCAAATCATATGGTGGTGCGCTGTTCAGTTACCAATATTTTTCAAAATATCTTATTTTGTGTTCTGCTGTAGAAAGAAAGTCATATGGGTTTGAAATGACAAGATACTAAGTAAATGGTGACACAATTTTATTTTTGAGTGAATGATCCTCTTAAAGAGTTTATTTCATTTCCACCTGACAAAGCTGATAATAATTCTAGCAGCTCTATTTAAATCTTGCTAAATACATTCTAAGACTAAAGAGTTTGTTTCAAATGCATTCATGAGTACATGATTAAAAAGAAAGGGTCAGTAGATTGCTTTTTCTAAGGCTTCAGGATACGAGGTCTCCGAAAGCTTTCATATGTCGGATTCATAACATCCTTCGGTATGAAATTCATAATTATCATTAACGAATTGAACCGAAGGAAAGACGTCCCACATTGAGAAATAATCCGTCAACGACAAAGTGTAGAAGTCATGATCTTGTGCGCAGTCTGTCGTAAATTCATTTCTTCTCTCACAGGGAAATTCGGAGCCCAGGAGGACTATTAATTGGTGAAGGGGCAGACTCCCACAATGCACTGCAGGGTGCCAGGTGATGGCAGACAGACAGTCCTGGCACTGAATTGATGATAAGCTTTCTCCTGGTGGAAATGACTATGAAGGTCAGCCAAAGGGGCAAAGGAAAGAAAATGTTGGAGGCAGACAAGAAGAAAAATGTAGTCCTCCAAGGGCAAGAGAATGACCCTTTTGATCATGTTCTTTGTCTAAGGAATAAAAGTGGACTGAAGTGGTGACCACATAAGAAGTGGTTTCTGTGAATAGCCCAAGAAAATGTTCTTGAGAAACATACGCATTTCGCTTAAAAGCCCAAAGCTCCAACACAACACAACAAAAACATCAAAATCTTAATAAAGTTCTCACCTTTTGCCCATGAGGCTGGCAGGTTTAGCCAAGCCGAGATTGCTCTTGTTTGGCTGCTTCTTGCGTCGGGTTAACTTCTTGCGTCCGGAGCTACTGGCGGGTGGATCTTCGGCTTGCTGGGTGGAAGTGTTCCCGACACTTTTGGTGTTGAGGTCTCGCAGAACATCGTAATTGATCTTACTGGAGATCTTTTTCTGCTCCAACATCTTCTCTATGGCCTCTCCTGCAGTGCTGGCCAGGATTGGTTCTCGTTTCTTGGAGGGTTTCTTTGGCTTGATACGTCACAAAATGCAGAAAATAAGATAAACTGGGATAGTTGTGGGTTAAAAATGTTTGGAGATATGAGGATAATAAATATATAAAATATAATAATAATATTATTGTAATAAAGTTTAATATTATGGTATTATAATAAAGTCCTAAAAACTTAAATTTTGTCATGAATCATTCACCTTTAATTTTTTTCCAAGCCTGTACAAATTTCTTTGCTTGGTTGAACACAGGTGAAGATTTTTGGAAGAATGTTAGCAACTGTGATTTCAAGGTCACCATTATGAAAAAGACATTGTATCATTTTTATTCTGTTTAACCCAAAAGAAAAGATTTTAAAGGATTTGAGGGGGGAAAAAAGTTTTCGGGGACCTTTGACTATCATTTACATTTTTTTACTATGATATTTAATGTTGTGCTAGAATTGCTTACATTCTTCAATATATATATGTATATATATATATATATATATATATATATGACAGAACTTTCAATGTTAGGTGGACAACCCCTTTAATTTGCAATATTATTTGCTTTGCTTAAAAATGTGTATATGCATTCTAAATATTAAACTTTATAAACATGGTATTGTCTTGCTTCAAGCATGCACAAACAAAGCTCAGGACTTAAATGTAGTAATAAGTTATGAAGTAAATAAATGAAGGTGAATACAATACTTTTTTGGTCTGATGTATAAATTGAAGGGTATGTGTTCCCTGTTGTGGCTTGGCTTAATTATGTCAGACTAACAGCTGTCAACAACAAGGTGACAGAACCCATTACATTCGCCTGTAAATGCTATCAAGCCCATCTTATCATGAACAGTAACCACTGGCTGTTTTGCTGTGTACCTCCAGTCCCAGAGGACTCTTCTGTACCTGAAATTGCCATTAGGCTTAAGGCACCTCATTAGGTGAAGAGTGGGCTGTCTAATCCAAGCCCGACTGGGAGTTGTGGTACAGAAGTCAGAGCAAACAGGTTAAGGAGATGTGGCATTAAGAGCGCTTGAGCTGAACCAGAGCAGCAAATGAAGTTAAAATGGAAAGAATGCAATCTCACAGGACCCTCAGAATCTGAAGACTTTGGCACATTGCTATAAACCACTCAGGCCAATACACATAAACATGCACTTACCTTCTCCTTATAGGTCCCTTGTTCCTTTTCTTTGGCTATTCTCTCCTCTTTTTCTAAAAAAAGGGCAAAATAAGTTCAGTGGCTATATCAAAGGATTAATAAACCCTAGACAGATTAAAACCAGACAGAGGGATGAAACTACAATAAAACCTAACTTTCAGCAGATTTAGTTTTAAATTTAGTGGGTCAGATTTAGAAATATTAACTTTATATGTCTTTATCTTTCAGTTATCACAGGTATTTGAAAATTTACATATTTAAGGAGTCTAGCTTAATCTCACAAGATTCAATGTTCAATAGGATAAAAAGAGGCAAGCAGTTCATGGTGCCAATTTCATATTTAACAAAATGTGTCCTTTCACTGAAATATCCTTAAGCAGTATCGAATCAGTCTCTAACTGGGCCACATAATCTTGACATCAGCTCAAACAACCCAATGTGTGCTAAGAAATGTATTCAACTCTTTTACTTCTACTATACGCTTACCTTTTTGTTCTCTCAAATACTCCTCATTCTGTTTCATCCACAGATCTGTTTTTGCCTTCACCTCCAGCTCATTCAAAATGTACTGCAGAGGAAAACAGACCGGCAAAGATAAACAAGACAGCTGATGATTTGCATAATATGCTCTGGGACGGTGGACATCAGGCAGTAGTTTCTGAACATGACCTGCTAATACTTCATAGATTTTTGGATCTTTCTTGAGAAAAAGCTACATTCTTGAGAAAGCAAAATATAACAAGGTTTTACAACTTGTCTTAATAATGTAACGATTAATTTAAGATAAAGTTCACGCAAAAAGAAAAGAAAATCAACATGAACAGATCCTCTTGTCATTGAAACCTAAATGACTTTCCTTCTTTCTTTAAAATCACAAATATTTTAAAGAATGTGGGTAGGCAAAAATTTGTTTCCTATGATTTGGCATTAGTTTTGTTGTTACACAACTTAATTCAATAGGGACAAAATGTATTTGGTAACCCATATTCTTCAAATATATTTTGTGCTATGCAGAAGAAAGAAAGTCATACATGTCCAATTGTTTTCTGTTTTTCCTTTGCAGAAGGAAGGCCAAGAGGGTGAATAAATTATGACAGAATTTAAATTTTCGGCTGAACTATCCCTTTTAAATTTAACTAATAAAAACCTTAAAATATCTTTTGTTTACCAGTTGATAAATGGTTTTTGACTATGTACCAAACAGAATTTAGCTATATATTTCAAGCTACATTGTTACACCGTTTCTGCAGTACATTAATATGTTTTCATGGAAAGACAAAAAAGGAAAAGAAGGAAAATACTAATTATGAATACATTCTGAGCAGTAATGGATTAACACATTAAAATAGAACACATACCTTTTCAATCTCATCTTCATCAATCCCATTTAGATCTAGTTCCCCACTGTCTGATTGATCATCTGCTATAAAAAGACAAAGACACATAAATCAATAAAATGCATTTCCAGTAGAACTTTACTGTACAATCCATAACAACATAACACTGCTTGTACTTAGTTACACATATAGTATTAAAACCCAAAAATCCGACATTTTGAGTCAAAATTCTGTTATAATGATAATTCTGGGAGTAAACATCCAGCTCTTTGTTGTATTATTTCCATTTAAAAGCTTAAAAATTATGATGTTTACCAAATATTTAATATATAATAATGCAGTATCAAGCATTATAAAGCCTTGAATAACAAGTACATTTAGGAAAACAAGAACAGCTATGCTATTGTATGGTAATACAATTGACCTGCAGTAACCTGTAATTCATATGAATGAAGTAAGTTATGAACATCGCCTGATTACAATTATCATGTGCCTGCAGGAATATATAAATATAAAAAATCCTGGGTAGATATGATGAAAACAATTCAGATATAAACATTCTGCATATATACTCGTGCTATGTGATTTGCAAATCAAAGCCATATCTGAAAAAATTAAATACATAATTACCGTACTGATCAAGAAGCTTAAGGATTTTAATTTGAAAACAAATCCAAAAAGAATAATGACATGCATGCAAAACTTCAGTTAGTTAGTTTCACATGCCTCTGTAAACAATCTTAAAGCTGCAAAACATCCCAAAATAAAACGTGAGAGACAAGCTGCGACTGGACAGGCTGAGCCTAAATGGATGCAGAACAGATGTTTATTAATTGAACAGAGACGGATCAGAACGGCGTCTCTTCTATGGCCATCCAGCTCACATTCACACTCTCTGAGTTCTGAGTGAGACTGGCAAAGGAGAACAGATTTAAATATCTGAGCTGAGACAAGATAAAAATGGGTCGCAATCTGTTCCCCATCTCAGATTCTCATTCAAGCACATGAGAGGTCTAACACAAGCTGCACAACTTCAAAAGCTCTGGTGACATCTGAATGAGTCTCAATGAATCATTTGAGTTAGACACCTCAAGATCTCTAAAACCAACAGTTTTAAGTGTCAATAAAACCAGTGGATACCGTTTGTTATAGTTTGTTATTGAGGGTGGATATTCAGCCATGGGGCTTGATTTTTCAAAATGCAATATGCGCTAAAAACAACACTTAACAAGACGTGTTGAATTAACTTGTTTATATTAAGTAAACTTAACAGTAGGTCCAATATGGTCATTTCACTAAAAAGCTCTACATGACCTTATGTAGAATACAAGGGACGATAGTTTGAGACATGTCTTTGTTGCTTGTTATGCAATGGACGCCAATGATGTTTGGTTACCAACATTCTTCAAAATATCTTCTTTTGTGATTTTGTAGGATATATTGTAGGGCTTTTTGTTTTGATGGGACGGGACTGTGAAGAGGAGACCGAAAAGCATTTGGATAAAGATGGGAATGGGATCGTCAAAGTACGCTTGAGACAGGAATCGAACTCAGGTACGGCCCAAAGTGTACTTTGAAATTACATGTCAGCGAACTAACCACAGACCTTCCTTTGTGTTTTGCATAAGAAAGTCGGTTTTGAAATAATACGTTTCAAAAAACAACCATTGTAAGGTAATACCATCACTATCAAACACCAACAACTCAAAAAGCCATTTTATTTTAAAACAAGGGGAAGTTTGCATTCTTACACACTGACAGAGCATGTTTCGTGCCAAACCTACAAATCTGTGTCTGTGTCAGATGCTGTCCGTCTTACATGGAATGTTCTGTGTCTGACAGCCTATTCCACACCGTCTGTTACATCTAGACCAATTGTATTGCCTGCTTCTCAAACACCTGGGATTTTTCCACAAGGGGGGTTGAATCTGAAATCTCCAGCAGGGTTGTAATTGAATCCACGTTTCTCTTTTTTAACACGGAGATAGGATACTTGCTCAGGCATGGACCGTTATGGGCACGCCGTTATGAGGGAATCGACATGTCTGCAGGAACCATGCAATGGCTGTCACATATCAAACCTAGTGGAGCAAATCACAACATTTCCCAATGGTTACACAGCCAGCTTGGTAAACAGGGAAGAGAAAAACAGTGTGATCGGTTTTTGTTCTTCGATAGGTTGGCATGTGGCTGCTGGGGAGATGCTGGTGGTCTCTCTGAGCTCCGGTTTCGAAGGGGATTGAAAACACAAATGAAGTGACTTAGAGGTCACACGGGCTAAGCTATGTTACAGGTGTATGGGTGGGGGAGCAGCGTATAAAACCTCTATATATATAGTATAAAACTATTCTATAGAGTAAGGGTGTGGAAAAAGAGAGCTGTTGTAAAGCAGGTCATTAGAAGCAATCAAAGTTGTGAAATAAACATCTAATTTAGGCTAAATTGATTATTCTTGTTCAAGACAACCACACAAAGAGACTGTGCAAAATGTTGGTCGTGCGATATTATTATGAACAAGCTGATGACTAAATACTTAAAGGTAAACACTAGCTTATTCTAATGAAAAATGAGGCTCTAATACCACTGCACACTTGACTGAACGTAATCCAGATTACATAATGAATCATATGATTCATTATGCAAATAAACAGATCCGTTTGTACTCAACTGTGAAATGCCAAAAAGATAAATATACATTTAGAGCAACATTTTTTGCATAATTTTGATCACTCAAATTTATGTAAAAGGTTGAATCTTTGTACAATTTTATTTTATAATCAATTTTTGTGCAATTTCTGTGAAAGAAGTGCAACAGGGATAAAAGCCATTAAGATGCAAACATGTCCTCTAAGGATCCTCTGAGAATAAACCATCCGATTTCCCAACAAGACAAGCACCTGTTCTAAAGTTTTACTTTAGCTTTTTTGTGAGCTTCTCCTTCACCCTTCATAAAACACATGCCCACTACCTTCTTTGGATGTGTGAAGATTCTAGAAAGTCATTTAAAAATGGGTTGAGAATGTTGCACTCTCATATAAACAAAAATGAGTACAAAGTGGAAATAAATCCTGAAATAGGGTAACCTCTCAGGGCCTTTCCAACCAGAATTTTCTAAATTAAAATTCTGGTATTAATTGCTAACTGCATGTCATTCCAAATCTGTATGACTTTCTTTCGGTATACAGAACACAAAAGAAGATATTTTTAACAATCCTGGTCACTCAACAACACTGAGCCCCTTCCATCTTACGGATACTAAACTGGACCTTAATCAAAATATCTTCTTTTGTTTTTCACAGAAGAAGTCATGTACAGATTTTGATCATCTTTGTTTTGGCAAAAATCTTCTTTTAAGAAATAGAAAATACCAGGCCTGGTATGAAAAAAAATACCTGTCTGTGTGAGTGTATTTTTGTGTTGGGTCAGGTACAGGGGTATCTTTCACATCAGACTGCACAACTGTCTCAACGCATTAACATTCTACACATGCAGTTAACTATAATTGTGGAAAGACTACAAAGAAGACTCTTGCCCCCCACTGTCCTTCAGCATGTTTTGATCACATCAAACACTTCCATCTATTTTCACATGAAAGGTTAAATGCAGCATTTGCCCGCAGATGCTATGCTTTTCCGTTTCTCATGCCATGCGTCATTCAGCGAAGGTCCTCTGAGCTTAACTGTCGTATCCATCTACACACAATTTACAATTGCTCTCTCTGTTACTCTCTCTCTCTCTCTCCCCCAGCTATTGGTCTATCACTCTGAATCAAGCACGGCTGTTTGAATGCACGGAGGCAACTGGATCAATACTTTACACATGCAAGTAGAAACTGCATCAACACAGCCCTTAAGCAGCACATGGAGGGAGTGTTAAGGCTGTGTTGGGTATACCACAGTGTAACCAGAGATGAAGTGCAGGAAGAAAATAAAAACGTAATTGATGTAATTGTTTTATATAACCCTTGTGTGATATTTGGTTCGGTGGGACCCGTTTACAAAGACATTTCATTTATACAATAGTATTTATATAAGACAAAACACGTATTATTATTAAAAAGGGCCATTCCAGCGCTCTAGATGTGATTTTGAGTAAAAGATGTGACATAAACTTTCTGAAAATGTTTGTTACCAATTGACTGAACCATCTATTTACAGACACCAGGAAAATATCAGTCTATGCATAGGTTTTCAACTTTAAACAAAGGACATATACATGTGTTACAGATGTTACAAACGCACCACGTTTTAAAGAGACTTCATGTTTTGTAGGATTTCTGCGAATTAAAATGTACAAACAAAAAGCAGTAATAGCTCCAAAAAGGAGAGGGAATGCAACTACATAAAGCATGATCTAGTTCTATATTTTGAGGAACTGGAGGCATATGCAGAATATGACACTTATTGGACTATGAAAAAAAACATTCACTAAAAATTAAAATTTTCCCTCACATAGGTATTTGATCCCCAGAATGCAAAATCTGTGCTATAACTAAAGTGAAAACCTTGGTAGATTTTTTCGGAGGTTGACGTATGCACAGAATGAACAGCACCCTGTTCATAAATGTCACTTCAAGTGATAATTCACCCAAAGGTAAAAAACCTGTCATTATTCACTCACAATCTTGGCTTTTCAAACTTGTTTGACTTACTTTTATACACAAAACCCAAAAGAAGATATTTTAAAGAAAGTTGGTAATTAAACAGCAGTGGTGCCATTTCACTTGTACTGTGTGGAAACCAAAGCATTGCAAGTGAATTGGTGCCAGTTATCAACATTCTTCAAAATACCTTCTTTTGTGTTCTGCAGAAAAAAAGAGTAAATGATGACAGATTTATTATTTTTGGGTAAACTGTCCCTTTAACAGGGATCAATGGGAAACATTTCTCATATGCTGTGTTGTTGAACAGCAATTTAGTTAAATAAATAATCTGTATTTAAAATATACTGACAAATAACAATGTTGTTCCTCTAGATTCGCATACACTGGCTGAACAACAACCTAAAAAAACCTTTAAAAATACATAAGTGGGTGTCTATGACTGTTTATGACTCTGAACCCTGCTGTTGTAGTGTCTTGTGTCTTTTTTGAAATGGAAAAGAAATAACAAAGGGGATTGAGAAATCCCACATATGCCATAGTAACAGGTTTGCTGCTTTTGAGCATCACAGAGCAAAGTGCTATCTGCTTGGTCATGGACCTCAAACAATAACAGCAATTTAAATAGCAAACTGTTTAAAAATATGATACAAACTGTGGTGTACGTTCAATTTATTTTGAGAGTGTCTTTGTACAAAGATTCATAGCCCTGCACACTAAGAAGAGCCTCAAAATGTCCTGTGTCTTTCCAGTTACGCCATGTTGTATAATGCCTGCCTTTTGAAATGGCAAAGTTCAAAAATGGTTCAGAAAACCACAGCCAAAAAAATAAATAAATCATGAGAGCTCAAGGGAAAATCCACTCACACACACGTTCAATCTGAAATGCATTACTCCAAGATCTGGAGGCGAGCTCTGTCTGAGGTTGAAATATTAAATCGCAAAAAAACTAAAATTGGTAATGGAGCCACAGACTCCTCCATCGTCATCTGATCAAATTCATATTTCTATGCACTCAGTGCTCTGGAAAATATATATTGATTAAATAAGTGAGACTCCTTCAAGGCTTTTCAAGGGAGATTTTGGGCTGGAACTGGAGTGCCAGTGGGAAGTAAAACTGTGTGAAACAGATGCTATTCACTGAAAGGAAGATGTGGAGTCGGCCAGACGCTTTCTACGCTGCAGTGAAAGTGAGAGAGTGAATCTCAAGTGTCTCTAGAGAACAGAAGAGACAGACAGTCTAAAAGAGTGAGACACCCCGATACTGACAGCCTGTCAGAGAGTGGGAGGCATCTGCCAGACCTCACACTACACACACACATATTCTTGGTAACTCCCTTTCTACCTCTCTACTGTCTGTCACCCATGTGTTCCCTATTTGGAGTACACAATGTTTATTCTGATCGGCATGCTGCAGGAGTTTTGTTCCTAAAACACAGGAACCCCCCTTTTATTACATTTTTGAGGAGCCTTCAAATTTATTTATAATGGGGTTTTTTAAGTAGAAAAAATTAAAATAAATTTTTTCATGATCTTGTAATTTCAAACCTATATAGTTTCCGTTCTTCTACAGAAAGATAGTTTGAAAACATCAATAACCAAACAATACCAGCCTACAATAATTTAAACAACAGGGATATTTCTCAAAATATCTTACTATGATTTCATTTGTTCTGCGAAAAGATATTTGGCACGTTGATAACCAAACAACACTGGCCTCTATTGATTTAAACAACTGATGACCCAACAGCTCTATATCATGGGCATTAACATAACCCACTGTCAGAGCTTAGGACCAAGTTAACGTAAATTTTATAATTATGGAAACTATGTCAAAAACAATAAGTAAATAGAATTAAAACCCTTATTATCACTCATGGCACAACATTTAGTCTGAGCAAAACTGAGTCTTTCTAGCCACCTCAGTCAGTTGTGTATTGTGCTAAGTGAGATTTATCCTTGCCGAGTAGGAGCCCATAAAGCAGGCAGTCTAAGAGGCTTTGACTCCTGCAGAATCATCACCACAGAACAATGATGGTGAGAGAGACATATCAGCAAAACGGAACAGCAGTAGCAGCCCATGGAAAGCCGTCCAGACAGCGGATCACAAAGCAGACCGTTTAGAAAAAAAACGGCTCCAGTCTGATGGAATAGACTGACCCGGGGGGACAAATGCTGTGTCCAGATAAACCACCCCTGATCGTCAGATTCGATCAGGGCTGCGGGGAACACCTAGGTCATAGGGTCATCGTGGGTGAGGGTCAAAGGTTAACAAAGGGTACAAGGGAATGGCATGAGTTCAGCTTGCGAACAGGTGCTGAGGTCAAAGAAGTGTTGCTGGGCCAGATCATGTGAAATCTGTTGAATTCTGACATTATTTTGTTGAATATCAGTAATCTTTTAAATCCTTTGTTAAGAAGCTGACCAGATGATTTGTGTTAGCTGATTGTCATCGCTAGTATTGGAATCAATACAGCTTAACCATACGTGTGTTTGGTGTTACTGTGAATGAGTAATACGATAACGAACATCCACAGTGTATTATCAATGTTATTTAAAAAAATCTTTTGTTTACAACACCAGCAAATAGCCTAATCCAAACAGCAAACAAATAAAAAGAAAACAACCCATTCAAAACGCAGACACTTTTAGATTAGAACTTTAAAAGGAACATCTCATGGGAAGGGCTGCACAAGTAATCGAAAAAAAAAATAATCTGGATTACAAATATGGGTGAAACAATTACATGATTGTCAAAAGCCTTGATTCAAGCTGTCCATTTGTGCTCATTTCAGTATGTTTAGTCACTAAATACAGTGGTGAATAAGCGATTGTAAAGTGTCTAAATTAACGTGTCCTTCAGACATTTGATTGGAGTTTTTTACTTTTTTACTTCAAAGAAAAAACTCCCATAACTATTTATTATTTACGTTATATTATTTAATTTTGAATGTTAAGAATATACCATGTAGCTGCTTAGATGAAACATTCCAAAACATCAATGTAAAATTTATCAATCGTCAATAGCAATCGCAATTACAAATTCAAGGTAAATTGATAATGATTATTTTTGTCATAATCTTGCAGGCCTACTCATGGCTTTTCTGCTGCAATCGTGTGATTTCTATAAATCGATATAAGAAGGCAAAACAATATACAAATAAACAAATTGAAAGCATCTCATTGCATCTGTGGCTTTTCCAGCAAGTCAACATGAAGTAGACAGATTAGTGCAGCTCTTATTAAATGTCTTAAAAGGATTTCACAGACGGCTAAGTGCTTATGTCTTGCAGACCTCCACTGGAGCATGACTTTGGCAGTAACAAATGAGCAAAGCTTTCTTAAAGATTAAATATTCGCCACTCTTCATATGGCCATACATGTATGAGAATAAATGGCTAGATCTACTCAGAAATTGTTGTTTTGCTAAAAAGAATTTTAAAAATGCATAAGCAGGTAAAGATACTATGAAGCGGTCCATCTGACCTATATATAAAGTATACAAAATAATCAAATAGTCGCTCTGTTGGCAATTTATTCCTTAAAAGCGAACCTTTGACCAGCAAAATTTCATTTTAAACATTTCTATTAAAATAATTTCGTGTACACAAGAAGAGTCAAATTAGCACAGCCCCCAAACAATTGCATTCTGCCGTTTTAGACGCTTGTAAAACTGAATGTGAAACTTAGAGCTAACACAGCAGTTTCACCCTGAATCTTTGTGCCGCTTAGCATGTCTATAGCTCAGACTGCTAATGCACATGATCAAATGAGTTGATGTGATTGGTTACAGGCTTAAGATGTCATTAATCAGGGCAGTATACCTCAGGTTTATAGAGAAAAAAATCAGCAATGGTGTAAAATGATACATGTGCACATGGTTTGTCTTAAATCATGAACATATAAACAACATTAAAAACGTAACACAATTTTATATACTGAAAAATTGTGACCGTTAAAATTAAAAAATCAAATTCTAAGAAAACAAGCATTTCATTTTTATTTGACCTACAAATTTCATTATGATTGTAATCTTTGACCTTGTCTTACTCGGTTAATATTAAGGATGTTATTTTCTCAGATTGTTCCTCACCAAATGTAGAATGATTTTATGTTTAAAAAAGTAAATCGCCATCTATTAAAAAAAATTGGTTTTCAGAGGCAGAGTAACGATTATTGATGTGACATACAGCCATACAGTATGGTGACCCATACTCAGAATTCGTGCTCTGCAGTTACGCACGCATTTATGCACACACACACACACACACACACACACACACACACACACACACACACACACACACACACACACACACACACACACACACACACACACACACACACACACACACACACACACAAACACACACACACAAACACACACACACACACAGTCATCAACCGTGAACTAACACTCTGAGCTGTATGCAATGATTATTTAGCAACAATAATCATTTATCAGGAACAGCTACAATATCAGTTATTTTAAGACAAACTTTTACTTTGAAGTTTATATAAAAATGCTTTGTATATACAGTACAATTAGACCTTAAAAGATGTTCTCCGTTTATGCTTACTTAGCATCTCAAGCACTTAAGAGAACCCAACAGTTCTCTGGAGGGACTGTGCAATTAGTTTGCTTTCACCTTGGGGGAAAAATAAGGTAACTTTGCCTTGTGATTAAATAGTTCTGTGCTGATAAACGCAAAGTTGTAGGTTTGAATCCCACAAGGCCATTTCATAATCTACCAAAAATGAGTACTTAACAACTAACACCTAGTGACTCTAGGGATCTAGGGAACAACTTCATAAAACAAACAATTCTGACTATAAAGGCACACTTATGACTGCACATTCTATTATACTATGCAATGCTGCTGCATTGCTTGGCAAGCACAGGATACCATAAGGAAAATGATTTACAATATGTGACACAGGAAATGTTTTTTTGGTAACAGTGATGATTGATAAGTTTAATTCTATAGAAAATGAATTAGACCACCCTTCATGTGTGATGAAATATTACTTATCAAATGAATAAGGGTAACATATTTATCTAAAAAGGATTCTCCTCTGAAGTGTGGTCATAGTATGTTCTATTCATCCATCACACTCACCGTTTGTTGTGTCCTCTGAAATGCATTCACGTATAGTGTCGGTTAGACCCAGGCTTGCTGCGCTTGGCAAAGGGCCGAGGAGGGCCTTCAGTGGTACTTGAGGAGAGCGTCCCGAGGGCTGTGTTGTTTCTTTGCTCCTCTCCTGATCTTCCATCTCTCCGTGCCCAAACTCAGGCAGCACCTGATGGATAAACTCCTGGTTTAGATGTTGGGCTGCAGCCTCCATTTCATCATCCCCTGGGTCTTCATCTCCGGCCAGTTCAGAGGTCAGAGAAATACAATCATCCTCTGTAAGGTTCAGTACACATAAATACAGTCCAATTAATTTATGTCTCTTTATGGTGCATGCTGGTCAAACAGCGTGTATCCGCATAAAATATTCAAACTTAGAAGGGACCAAATATCAGGAGAGCATAATGCTCAGAGGAAATCCAGAATGCCTTGGTGAACTAAATAAACATGCAGAGCACTTGATTTGATCTACCTTCTCTTGCGTAGGCGGCATAAATCCCCCTCGCTTTGGTTCTGCTGTTCATTGCCAGCTGTGTCTCAATCTCATCCCGGTATGAGTCGATCTCTCCTGCAGACACACACATTCAGATGAGCTCCTATTGACAATTCCTTCTTATTCTGACAGAAAGACAGCCTGCATTGTGAAATGTTTATAATGGTGTGTTCAAGAGTCAGATCATCTACATGATATACGGGGCAAATAACTAGGGGAGTAACTATAACTAAATATATAAGATATCTTTTGTTTCTAGCTTTTTGTTTGTAGCTTGACTGTACTTACTGTACAACACTAATGACAAACAACTTCCTTTCAAGCTTCAGTTTAGCTGCCTAACCGCTCATATGAAGTCTGTTCATTAAATCAGCTACTGCCGATAAGCAGACCCCAAGGTCATTGGCAAATCATAATCACAAAAAAAATCTCAAGCCCTTAACAGTGCTGAGATAACGCACCACAGAGAGCATTCAAATGTCTCGTTGAGAGTCAATAGAGAAAATCAATATCTTATTCCAGGAGAGCAGACTAACCTTGATACTCCTCAAGTTTCTTGGCCAACTCCTGCTCCAGCTGCACCAGTGAAAATGAAATTTCATTGAAGAGAACAATTCACCCAGTCTTATATATTCAAAGCTTTATTCCTGCTCACACATAGACATCGAATGAATACCTTCTGAATCTTGATTTTTTTCTGTCCGGCCACAAATGATGGAGGATCACACTCCTCTTTAAGGTCCACTCGCATGAACTCATCGATGGTTAAGTTACTGGTGGGGGTCTCTTCAAACTCTGTCAGCCTGGGCGTCGGTAAAGAGAAAGAGTTGGTGAAATGTAACAGCGTAGACAGCATGTGGTGGTATGGTCAGGCCAGACTAGGCAAGCTACATCATATCACAGCATAATTAGACAGACTTATACAAATAGGATGTAGTTCCGTTGGCCTAAATCACACCTACTGGGCTATCCCAAACATTGCTAGATTTGTCAAAAGACCCATTTCAGAAAAGAGAGTCTGAAGTAGAAAAACTGGTAACTTTTTAACTTTTTAACAGTATAATTTGTTGTCCAAGACCCACCCTATAAGATCACAAAACATCACAGATTTTACAAAATCCTTGTCTATGTTTGGCCTAATTATTATGTTAAAACCTGATAATGTCATTAGGAAACTGCCTTTCGTTATAAAAGAAAATATTACACACCCAAAAATATCCAGGTAAGGTGAACAGCCACCAAAAGCATAATTTAATTTAATTACAACACCTTGTTCACTTTTAATACTTTGTGATTAAAGACAACTAATTTATGTGATTTTATTCTTTCATATTTCAAATTATTGCTTTGACATTTACCTCTTTCTAAGGGTGGCCTCGCACACCTTGACGACAGATATCACCTCCTTGACAGTGCGCCGGAATTCATGCATACGGGCTGCCACCAGCAGAGCTGATGGGGACAGGGAGAGAAAATGAGAATAAATGTTTTTCCCACAACAATGTTGTTCTCATTTCGTATGACATTTGACTCCTGTAAACATATTAATAAACGTGCTAGACAAAACTGTTGTGTGTGCAAATTCTAAGCTTAAGGTGTATCCCGTATCCCCTGTTGTGAATATAATTTAAAAGGAAGTATGTTTAACAAACATCAAATTTGTATTTGTACAAATATCTTTTCATAGTATTTTTTATCCTCTTAAAGTGTTTACTCTTTTAGCATGAAGGTAAAGTTTACTTTTGTTTTCTCCACCCACTCAAAAACAATCATCTTCAATTTTTAAAACTGACATTTATGTTAAGCATCATCACATGAACACAGTGAATGATTAATGATTATCAATTATTCAGATATTGCGGCAGCGGATGTTCCATGGGAAAAGTTAGACACTGAGAGAAACTGGAAAGGATGAACTAGAGATGGAGACAGGAAGTGAGCGTTCTATTCCTGAGCATCAGGGCGACTTGCTGAGGACAGAACGCAGGAACTGTTCTGCTTTAAATAGAGGCCACCATGATCCATGTGGTGGTAAAGCAGTTGCAGTGATTTTTCTTTCCTAGAACCCATGTCAAATGTTTGGCACATTAAAGTATCGGTAGACTGAAATAACTTTTTTTTATTTTGGGCTGACAAAGAAAGCATTTTAAAATTGCTAATTCTGAATCTTAACTGCCTAGGACGTACATCCAAAACAAACTAACTGAAGTTTATAAGAATAGTTTACTTATTTACTCACCTTCATCTTGTGCCAAACCCTTTTTTTTCTATGGAACAGAAAAGTATATGCAAAGAGATGTTTGTGACTGACAGCCTGCTCTTTCATTTTATGCAAAAAAAAAGATAATTCAAAATTCTTTTTTGTTCCATGAAAAAATAAGAAGTTGGGCGTTAAGTACATGATGGCAATTACAGTATGACTGACTTTATTCATAACCCACAGCATCACTTTGACAATCTACCTGCACCACACAATCCCGAAGGACGACGTCCAGTGTGCATCCAGTCCCGCTTCATCCTCTGCAGCAGCCTGAGAGCAGTCATTGAAACCTCATGAGTCTTTTCACCAAACTCCAACATATGGGCGAATCGTGGAATATACAGACATGGATCTACAGACAGGATTAAAATGTTTGGGAGTCAACTTTTCATCAATACAGTATACAAATTTCTAAATCTGCAACAAAAGAGTTTATTAGAAACCAGGCTAATTTATATTTTCCTGTGTGCCTCTATATAGATGTTGACCTTTCACAAGATTAAAAAAGCATACTTTTTTTAAAGCTTCTTCTTCTAAGATGAATTTAGAACACTTTCCCCCTTTGGGAACCTTTAAAAGTGGCTTGGCTTGAAGAGCCAAGCAAATATCCCTCACTTCCACCTACTTGTAAGTCCTTGGGTAAACTCATTACACTTCCCCAATATAGCCAGAACATCACAGCTGTCCTAATAAAAAGGAAATGAGCTCAGCTTAGAAAGATGGCCAGAGATGCTCCTTTCTTTAAAGCTACACTTTGGGAATCCACCTGCACTTAAATTGGTAGTTAACCTGAAAATGAAAATTCTGTCATCATTTATGCCTTCAGTCTTGTCATTTCAAACTAGCATGACTGTCTTTATTCTGCAGGTAACCATTTTCAAGAAAGCAGGTAAACAAACAGCTATATCACCCATTCGCTCATTGGATGTATGGATGCAAAATTTCTGCAAGTCAATTTTAAATCTCTGTATTAGGTGGTATTCATATCAAATTATGTGGTTGTTAGAGAAAATAGCGAAATGGGGAAATTGTTTGAAAACAAATTCTTAGGTAACATTGTGTAGAATGATCAATCCTAGGCTGAAATACAAATTGATTTTGAATCATATGATTTGTGACACAGTTAGTTTTAAAAGTGAGAAGTGAAAAATGAATGTGGTGAGAAATAATCCAATTATGCTGGTAGAGGAAAGGAAACGCATTTCAAGATAAAAATGCCACAACTGGTCATTGCTGAAATACATCTATTATACATCTATTTATTTGTCAAGAATATACACAAAAAGTGATAAGTTATTCCAAAATCTATTCCTGTCATGATTTATTTACATTTCTCATTTTAAACCTGAATGACTTTCTTCCTTGAACAAAACAAGATAATTTCCTTGTTTGTAAAGGCAACATATTGTTCCTCCTTTACTGTTTTGTGTCACTGGGGATCAATGTTTTTTGTTTGTCAACATTCTTCAAAGTATCCTCTTGTATGTTCTACAGATGAAAGAAAGTCATCCAGGTTAAAAATAAAAAAATTAAATTGTGACATTTTTGGAAAACAAACTTGCCTTGCTTTATTGTACATCTCGCAATAAGAAACCACTGCAAACAAAGATAAGCCATCAAACAGTGTAAGATTCCTCCAAGCAGTCCATGACCTTGTCTTATACTAGTTTCAAAACTCTGATTGTTAAAATGATAATTTGCTGGTTGGAGGAAAGCTTGATTTTGACACAGTGGGAGTACAATCTAAACGTGCTAATCAAGACTTTCACAATTACCAAATAACAGAAGTGGTAATTGTACTTTTGATCAATGATCATGAATGCAAATTTAGCTTTCGGTTACATTAACACAACAGTCACACAATGCTATGATCATATTTTATTAAAAAACACTACATTTTTATGAGCATTTTGTTTGTATATACCATATAAAATTTAAATTATGTAATCCGTTGACTTAGTCAAATATGGTATAGTAGGTATGGTTTGACATAAACACCTTTGATGTGTAAATATTTGATATGGGCAGCATTTTGGACGTAAATTATGGGGTTATGGAACTCAAATAAAAATGTTTTAGAATGTAATTGTAACCGGTAAACGGAGCCAAGTGTTTATATTATACAAAACCTTTATTGATACTGTTTAAACATCAAGAAAATAACATTCTATGAACAAGTTTTCTATTTTAAAAAAGGTAAATAAACCTGTGTTATGAACGTGACAAAAAATTCACATCAATTTTCGAAGACAACAAACTTCTTAAGATTGATGTGAATTAAAATCTACAAACCAGAAATAAAAATATCCAACAAATGGCCAAGTGAAAGCTCTTTAAAGAACATAAAATAATTACTAATATTCATGTGTCCGTTAATAAGCAAAATGTAGTGCTATGGATGTGACAGTCCTTAAAATAACTTTACTATAAAAAAACATTCACTAAAAATAAATTCAAATCCACTCATTCTAAGACATCTAGCAGATGCTTTAACACAGCAAACATCTTACAGTTTGTCCCAGTACATTTGTGACATGCTTGAAGCACTATGGTCTGCATTTATTGTGAGATACAATATGCCAAAAGTATCTCACCTGCATTGACTCGCATATGAACTTAAGTGACCTATTCCTAATCCATAGGGTTCAATACAATGTCGGTCCACTCTTTGCAGCTATAACAGCTTCAATTCTTCTGGGAAGGCTGTTCACAAGGTTTAGGAGTGTGTTTGTGAGAACATTTGTGAGGTTGCTGACTCTCAGTCTCCGCTCTAATTCATCCAAAGATGTTCTATCGGGTTGAGGTCAGGCCGGTCAAGTTCATCCACACCAGACTCTGTCATCCATGTCTTTATAGACCCTACACTGATGTCAAGTTGGAAGGGCTCAGCTCCAAACTGTTCCCAAAAGTTGGGAGCATGGAATTGTCCAAGATGTCTTGGTGTGCTCAAGCACTGAGAGTGAGAGAGATTGAAACACCTGACTGATGATTTGGATGGCTGATCGAATGCTTTTGGCAGTATAGTGTACACAAGCAGCCTATGGCAGTGTAGGGGTCGAGTTTCAAGCGCAGGAGCCCTCTATAGGAGATCCGGGAGAGAGATGTAAGCCCAACCCCCTCTCTCTCTCTCTCTCTCTCTCTCTCTCTCTCTCTCTCTCTCTCTCTCTCTCTCTCTCTCATCACACTCTGGATTTAACATGGCTCCTGGTGCCAGCGAGCCTTCAAACATCAAACCCGAATGGATTTCTATGGCAGCAGCGGTTCGGTCGGCTCAATAAGGTAAAGAATGAGTGACGATGCGCCGTTTAAGTTCCTTTATATCAACTGCTTTAATGAATCCTTTTAGATCAATGGACGATGTTTCTCAATTTTTCGCTAAAATAAGTCATTTTAGTGCTGCTGATGATATGTTGGCTTGGTTACATGAGAGCATCGTTCCTGATGTTTGTCCCCCTTGAGCCAAATTTGAACCCAGCATCAAATCCAGACATTTAAAACTGTATCAGCAAAATGACTTTTATCGTTTTACAGCGTGCTTGACATTAAAAAGTTACTTAAAGCAATCCCTTGTGCTTATTTTAGCGCAATGAAACTACACGTTTCCTCTGAATTGATGATATGTGTGCTTTCGGAGAAGTGATGACGTGAACACACTGTCAACAATGAGCATAGGGTTAATTTCCACCGTGATAGGGGGCGGGGCTTGAGGATAGGGGCGGGGCTTCGTGCGCATGACGTCCGACTCTCCCGCAGGTTTGATTTGACAACGGAAAGGTGGGCGGGGTCTTCTCCATACGCACTAAACTGGCTTTACAATCTGGGGCAGAAACGCAGAGGAGCCGATGGGAGATGTTGGGATGACAACCAGCCAGTAGGATTTGGACCTGTGGTGCCCTTTGTTATTAAGCAGAATTGGACCTTTTGCATTGCTGATTTGGGGAATAATGAAGGAAAAGTGCTGGAATACTTCTGCTGGATGGATACTTTGAGGCTTTGCAAATGTTTTGGGGTCCGATTTGTTATGCAAAGGAAAAATGGGAATGAGTAACCTTGTAATGTATTGTTGAATTAAAGGGTACCACGACCTGCCTTCCGTTCCCAAGACAGACTGGTGGATAGACTTGCTGATGCCAACAACGCCAGATTGCCTATATGGCAGGATCATGAAGTTTTTGACGTTTATCCTTTTACTTCCAGAAACCCTAAAGAGGACTAGAAAGAGTGGAAAACAGCTCAGCAAGCTGCCAGTATGCTATGAAATCGTGACTTTGTCTTTGGGGAAGAAGATGGCTGCAGAACTATATCCTGCCAGCATAAATACCAACCTCCCTAACAGCACAGCCGTGACCGCTGCCAGCAAGAAGACCATCGTTGAAGTCACCGAGACGGTGACCACCCCGACCACAACTGCCACTCAGCAGAACATCAATAATAACAACGTAGAGACCGCCAGCTGGCAGTCCACTCATCCCACACTGCGCGAGAGGTAAGCATGGGTCATGACAGACAGCTTGCTTAATAATAACACCAACATTTTTAATATTCCCTTGCATTTCATCTCCAGGAATGCTTTGATGTTCAATAACGAACTCATGGCGGACGTTCACTTTGTTGTGGGTCCTCCTGGTGACTCGCAAAAAGTTCCAGCACACAAAGTGAGTGCGTTCTCTTTTTGTCGAAATGGATTTTGGGTGAAGCTTCTATCGACGGGCTGTTTAATCTCTTTGTGTCGCATTTGTTTTTGCAGTATGTGTTGGCGGTGGGGAGTTCTGTATTTGGTGCCATGTTTTATGGTGATCTAGCTGAAGGAGAATCAGAGATTCATATTCCTGACGTAGAGCCTGCTGCTTTTTTAATCCTTTTAAAGTAAGTCCCGAAAATATCTTGATAGTTTTTTTCGCTTATTTGTCTGATAAAGAAGATCGTTTGTTGTGAGGAATGTTGGTATCTAAAAAAAAATCATAACGCTTTTATCAGTGACTTATTTAAAACCTGTATACGACTATTTCTTCTGTGGAACTCAAAATAGGATATTTTGAGAAATGTCTTTGGTGTTGTTCAAAAGAAAGAAACTCATACAGGTATGGAATTAACACAAGCGTGAGCAAATGATGAAAGAATCGCGATAGTTTACCCAAAAATGAAAATTGTGTCATCATTAACTCACCCTCGTGTTATTTCAAAAGAAGATATTTTGAGGAATGTTTGCTTTTCAGTTACCACTTTCTTCAAAATATCTTCTTTTGTGTATGTGGTAGAAAGTCATAAAAGTCTGGAATGGCATGATGGTCAATTGTATGGAGGTTTTTTGTTAACTTTCACTCAAGTGTTTTTCCATTTTATTACCTCCAGGTACATGTACAGTGATGAGATTGAACTTGAAGCGGACACAGTGCTGGCCACTCTGTACGCTGCCAAAAAGTATATAGTGCCTGCTCTGGCCAAGGCCTGTGTCACCTTTCTGGAAACAAGCCTGGAGGCCAAAAATGCCTGTGTGCTGCTGTCGCAGAGTCGGCTGTTTGAGGAACCTGAACTGACTGAGCGGTGTTGGGAGGTCATTGATGCCCAGGCCGAGCTGGCCCTTCGCTCTGAAGGCTTCTGTGAGATTGATCTTCAGACCTTGGAGATCATACTCAAGCGTGAGACTCTCAATACACGCGAGGCTATCGTCTTCCAGGCCGCTCTTGACTGGGCCATTGCCGAATGCAAAAGGCAGGGACTAGGACCGACGTCTCGTAATAAAAGGACAGTGCTTGGAAAGGTATTGTACCTGGTTCGCATCCCGTCTATGACCCTGGAGGAGTTTGCAAACGGGGCTGCGCAGTCAGACGTTTTAACGCTGGAGGAGACACATGATATCTTCTTGTGGTACACTGCAGCCAACAAACCCAAGTTGGAATTCCCACTGCAGAAAAGAAAGGGTCTGGCACCACAGCGCTGCCATAGGTTTCAATCCTCGGCTTACAGAAGCAACCAATGGCGTTATCGTGGACGTTGCGATAGCATCCAGTTTGCTGTGGACAAGAGGATCTTTATCGCTGGACTTGGTTTGTACGGTTCCAGTGGCGGAAAAGCAGAATACAGTGTAAAGATTGAACTCAAGCGCCAAGGAGTGACACTGGCCCAGAACATAACAAAATTCATTTCAGACGGATCTAGCAACACTTTCTCTGTATGGTTTGAACACCCGGTCCAAGTGGAGCAGGACGCCTTCTACACAGTCAGTGCTGTGTTGGATGGGAATGAACTTAGTTACTTTGGACAAGAGGGTATGACAGAGGTGCAATGTGGAAAGGTGACTTTCCAGTTCCAGTGTTCTTCAGACAGTACTAATGGAACTGGAGTGCAGGGAGGTCAGATTCCAGAACTGGTGTTTTATGCCTGAAGGCCTCAGGACGTCCACATTGCAGTGCATTCCGCTTACTGGATTAAAATGGATCTAATAAGGGAGAATACAGGGTCTCATGCCTTCATAATGTAGCAGATAAGAACTTTATGGTTATTGCTCAGATCAGATTTTGATTGAAGGAATGTTCTTCAGCTTTATTTATTGCAAAATATATATATATATTCGATTTCATCATTGATACTGCGTCAAGCAGATCTCCCTCTATATATATATATATATAAATTAGATGGATGTATTGATTGGATAGGGAACAGAAGCCACATCTGGTTCATGTTTTGTACATAACTTTTTACATTTGTTTTCAGCTTGATGCTGATGGACAAATGAGATGTCTTGTATTAGTGATCAGCTTCTTTACCTGCAGATTATAAACGTTTTTTTTTTGTGACTTAACGTATCCTCTTGTCTTTGATAGTCACTCATGCAATGCATCAGATTTAATTATCATCTATGTGCAGTTGAATATTGTCTGACATCATTCATCGACATCAATAACAAAGCAGATTAAATTTACTTCATAAAATAAATAGTTATATTTGGAATCATTTTGAATATAATAACTCGATCTGAGATTAGCCTGTGCCGGTTTGACAAGAATCATGACCATTATTTCCAATCAAAAATGAGAAAATAAACCCAAATTCCCACACTATAACCGCAGTGGGCTTGTGTAAATGAGACTGTGATTGTTAAGTGTGGATGAAATATTCATCTTGAAAGGCCACATAAAGAACCTATTATCCCAGGCAGGCTGCAAGAGGAACTGAATAGGGAGTCTGTTTGAATTGAGCCCATAGAATCTGCTCCTCCACCGTTTGCATTCTAATTGAGGGTTTAGTAAACACGGAGCAGATGCAGCCTGGTAAAACAGCAGATTTCTGACAAAAAAAACAGATGAATATGGACTTATGACACATGGCGAGCTGCTAATCAGACTACATTCTGGGATAAAGACCAGCATATTAACATTGAGATGCTCTTTCTGTTTACTGGGCATTTGTTTCTCCTTTCCTAACCTCATGAGTCTGTTTAAAAAAACTGCATACTTGTTTTGCCCCCTTTGTGTGCACAGCCAACAAAGATTGCAGAATATGACAATATATTTTTGTCATGATACAGCGCCCCCTAGTTACACCCAGCAAAACTAAGACCCAGTGAGAATGCAGCCACAGAAACAGAGCACAAAAATGTTCATGTTAATAGCATTTTAGATGATAGTAGCAATTTTAGTCCAGTATCTATTAAATTTCACACAAAAATTATATATTATATATTTTTCCTAAACACGTGTAAAAATAATAGTGTTAAACTTATTTCACGGTATTTGAGGTTGCTTCAGTTATACCCAGTTGCTTCAGTTTTTGCAAATGAATGCTGATTGAAATAAAAAAAATGGAAGAAGAAAGAGTATATTAAATAACCTTTTTTTTCGTAACACATACCTATAAATAGTAAATTAAGTAGAACAAAAACTGGTCTTTAAAATGATCTCTTGATTTTTCTGCAGCCGTATGTACACACATTTAAAAAGGGATGCAACAATTCTCACCCTATGCATACACTTCTTTTAAACATACTGCACAAATGCTTATGCACATATTTTTGTGCACATGAAAATAAACCACAGACCAAGACCATATGAACAGGTTTATTTGTATTGATCCCGCTGTAGTGTATTATTGATAACCAATTTCGCAAATGAATTGCTGTGAGAGCTACTGTCTGTTTTATTAATGAGGTCCATCTAAAACTTGCGTTCTGGTCAGCTGAATTACATTAGAAAAGCCAAATAGAGGTCATTACAGAGACTTACCAACAGCTGGAGCGTTGATACAGAGCTCTCTAGCTAACAACAGGAAGGTCTTTCCAAGAATGTACACATTCACCTGCAAATACAACCTAATATTAAGAACATTTAAAACACTTGGTAAAGATTTATAAGTTTTGACAATGTATGTAACATTTATTCAGTATTATGTATGATATTATACACTATATAATTTTGTAATGCAACATATGCTCTGTTGAGTTTTACAGAATTTTTATAGTGTATTAATAGACTTATTTTGTATAATGTAGGGTCTTCTCTCTTAGCTATGATCAACCTCATATCCTTAATCTTAAAGACATTGCTTTATCATTTTAGTTCCTAAAGCAACAGAAAACACTTTTTTTCTGTTTAAAGGTGATGCCAGATAAGTTTGGCACATCCTGCATTCTTAATTCTTGGATTTTCTAAGATTTGTTAATGTAAAAAACATGACTTTATATGATTATCCCTAAAAGTAAAATAAAACTAAATTTCATTTGTAACAGAACTTTATGACACTGACACCAGGTCTCTATATGGCCTTGCAGCCCAGCAGAGTAAACTTGGGTTTGGTTTTGGGTGCGGTGGCACTTGCTAAAGATTCATGGCATATTTCAGCCTGGTTCAGCCCTAACCTTCCAGCATCTGTTCATATTCCCTGGACAGCTGGGGGTGTAAAAATAACACTACACCAGCATTGCAGTGTCTACCCCTAAAATAACTGCCAATAAAAACTGTACAGCATGTCTTGTCATAAAGACAATAGTGTGTGAAAATGGAGCTTGTTTATAATTAAGTAATAAGGAATGAGAAGCAGTGCATAACGGGATCTAGTTCCTTACCTGAAAGAAATTTACAGTTTCTCTAATGTACAGTTATAAGTGTTATTGCGTTAATAAAACAGCTGATACACTGTAGCAAAAAACAAGTAAATGTTCCATGTTGCATCAGCTGTTTTACAACAGTTACAATCCAGCCAGCTTTAACGATCTTAAAAATTAAGGTTCTTCATGATGCCATAGTCTAAATGGTTCCATTCAAAACCTTTTGTCTTACAAAAGATTCTTTAGGGTAAGAAAAGATGGTTCTTTAAAGGAATAAAATGGTTGTCCTATGGATGTGAAGATGTGAAGCATCTATTAAGCCCCTTTATTTTTACATTTACATTTAGTCATTTAGCAAGAATGAGTATTATTCTTAATAATACGCTGGTATTTTAAAGAGTTAACCTTGGAAGTAGTTATTTAATACAACCAATAATTAAATTAATGAAATAAATGTAATGTTATTATTTAACATAATCATAATACATGATATTACATTATAAAATAATCGATAATTAGCAAATAACAATGACATGTATACATCGTTAGAATGTCCAACTTTGTGTTAAATTAGTTGAATAAATATTAATACATTTTGTATATATTTTATAAATATTCTTACATTTAAATTCAATCATAAGTAATGCTATTTGTTAACAACACCAGTGTGATATGCTGACCTGCTCTGACTCATACAACATTTTCACTCTTTAGTATTATCTTTAGACCATTCTTTCTTCTGTTAGTAAAATAATTTTATTTTAGGGTCGTACGTCGTGCAATCATATCACCTCATGAGGTCATGTTATTCAGGGTTTTTAAAAATCAAAGAAAGCCAACCTGTAAAAGATCACTCAGGTCCAGAAGCATGTCTGCAATTCAGTTAAGGAGGGGAAAGAAAATCAAGAAATAACACCAGCGCTGTTCAAATACGCAGCTAAGCATAATGAATCAGCCCGACCCTCAAGTCAATGCTAGTCACAGTGATGAATTAGGCATCAGATGGTTCTGTAATCATCACAGGGGGAGTTAAGGCTTTATTGATCATCTCTTCACATCAACGGACCTCAAGGCAGGAAGACCCTATCTCTGAGATAGTAATCCTACCCATCTGTTTCTCCTCACCTGAGTGGCACGCACGCCTCACCCAGACGCACACCTGAGGCATGTGTCTCCATGGTGACTAATGCCCCCCTTTAGCGTGGAGATTAGCATCACTAAAAGACAAGCTAATCCTACACCATCAGGAGTCTGACTGCTTTAATTACGGCCTGAAACCTGACATCAAAAACAAAGTACTTATCCTGCTATAAATGACACAGTCAAATTGACAGCTGTGTCAAAACAGTTGATAGAAACTATAGCTAAACTCAGAGCAAGATCTGTTAAATGTAATAATTCAAGCATAAAAAAGCATTCAAGCATATCACTCTTGCTTGTTGTTTTATCATATTTATAGGACATTATTGTGATGATCAATAAACAGCTTCTAGATAATAGTTAATCAATAATAGATAAATGCAACGATGCTTGATATATTGAACATTTCTATTCCCAGGACATGTCAGTTGTCCCTGTTGAAGGCATTACACATTGATCTGATTTTATATCTAAACACCACATACAGGACGATGAGCCTCATGATCAGTCAGTTTAATAACCGACACATCAGCTGAGAACCAACGGTCATTTATTACCATAAAAAACAGATCCAAGACAGCAAGAACAGAATGGAGGTGATGTTGAAGCAGTGGAATTAACCAGACAACTGAATTTAAAAAAGAAATTTGAACTTTTTGATTGCAAATATTGAAGTCTGGTGTTATGTTCTTTTGTGGGGGTTTTTCTTGAGTATTATTCAACTTTTAGATAAAGGGTACATGGCTAAGGCTGCGCAATTAATCACAATCAATTTAAAATTTCAGTTTTGGCTCCCATAAATTATGAAAGTTTTCCCAGGATTGCGTCATTAATGTGTTTTTTCATTTATTTGTATTATTTTATTGTGCGTATAATCTATATTTAATAACTTACAAAATATATTTATACAAAATAATAAATACAAATATTTAGTTCTAATGATATTTAAAAATATTTCTTATTTTAGGTATTTATTAATTTATTGATACTGCTGTTTCCTAAATTTGGTAAAATAATTGTCATTATAACTTCTGTCATAATCTAGTAGACCTGCATGGCAGATTGATTATTAATTATTTTATTATTCCAAATAAGCCTGACTTAAATTTTAAATCATATTGCACATAACCTTGAGATAGTAAAACAGTGTGTGTTTAGTTACAGGATAAAGTCTGCAGTGGGTTTGGCTGTTTGTCAAGTGGTAGCTGACTTCTTTGTCCTTCAGCTCTTCAGCATGTACAACTTAATCTTAGTAACTGAATGAGCCCAGCCCATGGACAGGTAACAATTCTCCTTTGGTAACTTTCCTTTAAATAGCAGAACAGGCAGCCATACAAAAGCCTGACACTATAGAGATCTGGGTGTGGCTGAGGACAGATAGTGATGGTGCTCGCTGGTGTGCGTGAATGAGTAAGAGTCTGTCTGTTTGGGAGCAGGAGGGAGAGAAAGCGGTGATGTAACACTATCCTAGTATGTCGTGTTTTGAAGCACAGGTGTGGTGAGTCAACAAACCATTCACTTATAATTTGACAAAAGAATTATGAAAAGTCCAGAATCCAAAAAATTGAAGGTTTTAGTTAGAAAAGAAAAAGTGTTTTAAACATGTTTAGCCCTGTGCCCTTCTCCTCTGCAAAGAGAAAATATTTTCCTTGAATCATTTAATTTATATATGTATTTAAATACTGAGTAAGGCTGACTGAGTAAGACCAGGTTAAATATTATAATCTTAGTGAGAGTAATAGGTAAAATCAATTGTGTTTTCTCACAATTGTATTTTCTGACTTCAGCCTGGTTTTACATGCAGGGTCAAATATGCACTTTCCAATACATGCAAATGTATTAGGTTATATATTGGATAATATTTTCCAGCATATTCTCATACATTTTGTTTCATAAGGATCTCTATAGGGGCCGTTTTGACATATAAGTACATTAATTGTCCAACATTTCACATTTTCCTTTCAGTTTCTTGGCATTTCCCAGTGTTAGAACACTGACAACATTTTTTATAGTCTACAGCAGAAGCATGCAAATAAGGACATATCTTGTGTGTCAAAGAAGGTTTTAGATACCTCAAAATGTAGCTTCCTAAAGTGCTTTACACAAATTACTTTGGGAAACGTCCTTGGTAAATCTTAAGGGGCAATAAAACTTTTTTCCTCTTCCTATCTAACACATATTTGACTCAATTGTTTTAACATCCTGCCCAGTTTTTTCCTAAGGAAACATCCATGGGTAATGTAGGTCTTTCCTCCTAAGATTGTAAGACCAGTGTACATTGATATTGGCCTAGGTCAGTTTAAGCTGATGAAGCTGGTTGGTTGACAGGTATAATATGTTTAATCTTACACCTATTTGTGTATAGTGTACTATGTTTTCATTCATTTAGAGTCTTTGACTCTTTAGGTCTTTAAATTGTACATTTCTCCTGAAAAGTCAAAACATTACGAACCTCCGAATTAGTATTTTGGAATAATAATGTAAGTTTTTACTATTTAACCATTGTCTCTGTTGTTACGCGTTTACCTGTTCCTGTAGGTCCAGTATCATACAGTAGGACGTGCACACCTCTTTATAATTTGTATGTGGATTACAATTCTCAAAGAGTATCGCCCAGGTTTTACACCGCAGTGATCATGGTGCAAAGGATACGTGGCGTTCCCTCTGTCCTGCAGACCAGGTAGAGACAGGCGGCTATGACGTGTGTCATCTTGCGGCCTCGTGTCAGGTGCTTGCTCACCACCATCTTGAAGAAATTAAAGGCTGTGTCCAGGCAGTGCTGGTTTAGCTGCAGCTGGCTGCCGAGGTTGTGTATCTGTCGTTTCCCTAGAGATGAAACACACATCCACATATCAGCACATGCACTCATACACTGCGAGGCATGACTTCACAAGCAGGTGTTTGGTTTTCCAGTAGCAGTGATGTCATGAGAATGCCCCAAAGCCAGGCAAGTTTTCATGGGGCCTGGAAATAAAACTGGGTGGAAAGACAGCTGTTTTATGCCCCATGACGCCATCTGCAATCTTTACTTTACTTTTCTGTAACTGTAGGTTGCACTCTTTAACAGACGTTCATTCACTGGACAAAAAATAAATCAGTCTGTGCTGAAATCCCATGGCAGTCCTGGATGCATTTCACATATTAAAATCTACATCTAAAACCAACATCCAGAAGGGTATCCGGCACATTGCAGTGTTTACTTAACACACCATTTAGCAAATGACCTTGTCCACTGGGACAAAATAAGTCCCCCCTATTATAAACAAATGGCAATATACGAACAGTATATCATACATGATGAAGTTGGCGTGTTCAAATGATTCGTCACGTATGCAAACAAAAGTGTTTAAATGTAATAAATGCTTCATCCAGGTTTGTATCCTATTAATGAGTAAAGCAGGAAGACCATATGTCAAAAGTCAAGATATGCAATATTTCTCTTCTATACAATGAAAGTGAATGGGGGCTAAAGTTTGACATACATATTATTAATCAAGTCTTCTAAAACTAAGTGAACGTTTGGTTTGAAATACAGGTTTGAACATACGTTTTATTAATAAGATTATTTGGCATGTGGCTTTCAAGACAAAAGGGTAAGCAAATAACGACATATTTTCACATTTTGTGTGCATTATCCTTTTTAGATAATCACAGAACCTTTGATAATAAAGTGAATATCAGACCTTCTGCTCCTCTCAGCTGTGATGCTTATGAGCCTAAAAACTGCAATGTCAAGTGTTGTGTTGTCAAGCCAAGGCCAAAAATAACTCTTAAAGCTTTTAAGCGGGTTATCCCTCTATTCTGGACTTGTTGTCTGCAAACCCATACCTCTCCGTCCATTACATTCTCCATGCCTATTTAATCCCAAAGCACTTTCACACTACACAACGTTGGATTAGCAGCCTGGACTCCATTGACCTTCTGCATGACAGATTGATTGCATAACTGCTGTAACACTGCAGGTATACTGAGGTCCGGATACATTTGTGCTTATGAACATATGGATGGTTAAACCATTGTAAATCACTTTGAAAGGTGCAAATGTGAATACAGTCTGCATTCTTAAAAGGGGAGTTCACCCAAAAAAGGCATGGTTTGTAGTACTGTATTTAACTTCATGATTTAAAACCTGTGTATGACTCTTTCTACAGGGGAATACAAAAGATATTTTGAGAAATGTCTGAAGGGCAAAGTTATTTGATTATCAACATTCTTCAAAGTACCTCATATGTGTCCTCATACCTTCAAAGTACCTCATATAAGGCTAATTTAAAATTACATGAGGGTGAGTTTTTTGTATTGTAATTTTTGTTTTTGGTTGAACCATCTCTGAAAAGTCGAACACATTCATGTTGTCATTATATGCTTGAAAAAGCTGATATGGGAAACTGCTATGATAAATATTTTGATGCAGAAACATGTTTATACAGCTTATGGCCTTGAATGGAGACTGTGTTATTCCTGTCACTTTATAAACACAGATATTTTTCAGGATAAGCAGTGACTTTTTGTTTTAATTTATACTACACTACACGTCAAATGTTTTGGTTATACTTGATTAAAATGTTTGTCATCCTTTAAAAAATATTTTGATCTGAAGTTGTATGTCTAAATGTATGAAATTATTAAAATAGATATCAATATAATTTAGCAAACAAACATGTTTTTTCCTAGCAAATCTCAAAAATGTTTTTTAAATGACTTTGACGCAATATTAAAGAAAGGAAAGCCAAATAATAGTACAGAATAGATGGTAACTCCTCTGAATTGTTTCTGCAACTTTTAGTCAAGGTGACACTGAAGGTGGCCAAATATAACAAGTTATATTTTGTTTTTGTTTCTCATATTTTTATTCTAAAATAGAGAAATAATATCAATGTTAAAGTGAATAAGTGTATTTAAACATCTGACCAGTAGTGTACATTTGATATATTATATACTTGTAATTAAATTAATTACAATTAAACTGCATTACTAGTAAAAAAATGGTTTCTACCATTCTGTAGCGTCTGAGCCCGTGATTCTTTCCCAAGACTTGTGTGAAACCCACTGCTCAAGACTGGAGCTTTAGAAGTACCTGAAAAATAAAAAAATTAAAAGATAGATGGTTGAAAGATGCATTTAACATAGTTGAAATTAAACACTTACAGAAATATATATTGGCAAGCACCACATTAGCCACATCTGCCCTTTAATTCATATTGGAGATCAAAGATAAATTTTACATATATACAAATCTTATGTGTTGAATGACAGTTTCCAGCCTTAGAATCAAGTGCCCTCCAGTGGCAGTCCATACTAATCACAAAATACACAAAAGATTCCATTGATACTACAGTGAACCCTATAGGACACATGGACCTACTGCATCCTCCACACAGCTGTTCCTATAGCAACCACAAGACATTGATTGACACACCTGACACTGATAACTAGACCTGGAGGACACAAATAAACCACAAATGAACTTGGCCTTTCTCTCAACATTTTGCTCAATATTTTTTGCTTTCTATCAGGAAGATTTGCCATATCATGACACTTAATGTGAGCTTTTATTTTGGGTAAGTTTTTGGGCCAGTTCAAAGCAGTTGAAATAGAAAAAAACCACACGTAATCACAAAATTGACATGCAAAATATATTATATTCCACAGGCTTATGATCCTCAGTGTTCAAATGTGTGTAGGGGACGGCACTGATCAACAAGGTTTGTGTGTTGTACGAAACACTTAAACATTACAGCAAAAAGAAATGCCATGAATAATTGATGTTATTTTATGCATTAATTCTTGTCCATTAAACAGAAGGCTGACGTTTGTTCGTATTACTTTAGGTATTATTAAAACTGCGTGTCGTGACCGTTATTTCTGGGTATCAGTTTATGTTGGCTTTGCTGGTCATGTCCCAAGATTTGAGGCTGTAGGTATGTCAACAGGGCTTGATGTCATCCTGTACCACATTATGTTCGAATTCTCATGTCAACTTATGTTTTTAAGTTGAAAACACAGTGCATGTCATCAATAAAAATCATGCATCAATGTGTGGCTATACCTTCGATCATTTGGATGGCTATGCGACTCTGAGAGCTTCCTATTTCTCCTGCCACACTGACAACCAGGTATGATTCCAAAAGCAGCTTTTAAAACATTTATTGTTAGTGTTTTGAAATTCTATTAATACATTTGAGGATTAATAACAACATTGTTGTGTCTCTATTCTGGCATTTTTATTGTTTTTAACAAGGTTTTGTGTTTTAGAATGATCACCACTTCCTTTTCAAGTTGAATGTTGTTCTGACTGATGACAAAGGGAAGGAGAGTAAATACTCTCTCTCAGAGACTTGCACACTTCCTGTGGACTGGTCAGCAAAAGAGGTCCTCTGTGCAGAAAATTACATTGAGGTGAGATGTTGACATTACAAACCTGTCTTACTTATTTCGGCAATACACAAAATAATATTTTTTGAAGGATTTTAAAGGATTTTGAACCTATTCACTTGAATTGGTTATCTGTCCATACAACGGAATTGAATAGATGGAATTGTTCGGTTACCACGTTCTTCAAAATGTCTTATTTTGTGTACCATGGAAGAAAGAAAGTCAGGGCGATTAAATTAACTTAAGTCAAAGTGTTTAAATGTGCAGTCAATCTGTTGTAACTAGGTAACCGTGGCAAAAGATACACCCTGCACATCTGATCAAAAAACCACCAAAGAAAACTGGCTAGGTGCTCTCGCTTTGGTAAGTTATCTGCACAAGACCCTGTTTGATCTATGGATATATTATAGTCAGTATCACTTTTCCATTTTAGGCACAAAGATCTGCCATATCTGAGTGGCAGATAATGTTCCTGAATAGTGACAACATAGCATCTATGTCCATCTCTGATGCCAGACGAATGGGTTACATGGTGGATTCCACACCAAGCAGGGTGGTCTTCCGCTCGGCCTACAATCAGCCGCATTCAACAATCATACAGGCAGGTGAAACTGGAGTTAGTTAATATAATGACAATTATTTTTTACCAGTCATATTTTCTCAGATTGATGGCATTGATGTGGAGGTCAATCACATGGCTGTGTATTTTCGACAAAAATGGGCTGTTGTGATGCTCGACACGTCTGCAGCATGTACAATAGGTAATACTTTTGAATTGGGTTTATGATAAACGATTGCCTTATTTTGATTTTTATTTACATTTTTGATTTAAATAAATTAGATAATTTTCTAGGGAAACATTTTAGATACTGAGTACTGTCATATTGATTGGCCGATACCAATTGCGATGCTAAAGTTTATACAACTGATATGTAGGCTCTCAGCTGATCACCGTTAACCTTTTGTTCAAATAAAGTAATACTAGATGTGGCCTTTGTAATATTTATATTTTTGTCACATTGTTACAGTAATTATGTTATATAATGTAACTGTTGTTTAAAAGGAGCATTATATAATTTAAAAGAACAGGTTTGAAATGACAAAAGGATGAGTACATATTAATTCTTGGATAGACTGTCCCTTTATATAAACATGCATGTGCATTTCAGATATTAATAAATTATGTTTTCATGTGCATGGCCTGCTGTTCTTCTTTACCATTTTTTTATCAGCCCCTAGCTTATTTGATGGAGATAGCTTACACTGGAGAACTCCTAAACTCATGAGCCCACTGGCCCAGGACCGTTCTGGGTTTAAAAGCAAGAATATTGACCTCGGTGTGGAGGCCCAGCTCCTGGATGAAGCCACCAGGAGTGCCATGGGTTACAAACTAACAGAAGATGGGAATGTGGTGTATGCATCAGTGCCGTTTGCTGCACCAGGAGGCTACAGAAGAGTATGTGTAAAACAAGTATTGTGAAGTTCACTGAAATCCCTCATAATCTGTATTTTTATCTATTGTTGCAGAGCTTGGTGGAAAACAACATCTATAAAGAAAGTTACATAGTTTTCCTGTGCTTTCAACATATTTTTACACATATGTTTGTGGATGGAACTGAAATAGAGACCAGACATCGTCATCTGCGGGTTTTGGAGACCCCACTTGTATCACGTATACCTTTTACTATAGATGGTATTGATTTTTCCAAACTAATAAAACCATATAAAAATATATAAAAATAATATTCTGATCTTTAAGTCTGATGCTTTTTTTCTCTTTAAGAAACGTTGACTCACGAGGAAATGTTCACTGTGTATCTGGGAAATTTTGCTCCAGATGTTCAGCTCATTGGAGTTAAGCTAAATGAAAATTATATGGAGGTAACAGATGTGATTCAGCAGCATTACTTCATTACAAAACTACCCTTCATCAATGGGACTCATGGTATCATTATCAAAGTCCCTTTTGAAGATCGAGCTGTTAATAGAGTGGTAAGATATTATCCAAACTATTTTATTCAACATGTTGTTTAAAGGCCCAGTTCCTCAAAAAGTTCAAATCTTATAATTGTAATTTGTAATGCTTGCTTTCAGTATTTGTCTGAAGGCGTTCTTCAATACTTTCTGGATATAACTTATTCCCTAAACATATTTGGACAAGAAAACACATTTTACCACCATGTCTCTGTTGTGGCAAACGTTCATGATGCTTGTAAGTTCTCACCGGACTTAAACATCATTACATAAGCGTGAATAAGAAACGAGTGATTGTGTTTCCTTCTTATTCAGTCCCTCCTGACATCACTGCAGTCTGTTCAGCACAAAGCATTATATTCAGTGTGAATCACCCGAAGAGAGCCGGACTCTGGGAAGTGTTTGTGGGACATCAAACTCTCACGACTGACTTATCCAGACTGAGAGGATACATACTGAAGAACAACAGCCATAGTATGAGTCTTGAGGCCCCAATCTTCACATCAGGCTATCTTTATGAGGCAAAGTATTTGAAATGTTTGCAGTTCATAATGTCATAAGGGGTCGTTCACCCAAAGATAAAAAAGGAAAAAAATACTTACGTTCTTGTCATTTCAAATCTTTTTTCTTCTGCAGAGCACAATAGAAGATAGTTTGAAGAATATTTGTAACTGAATGGCAGTGGCACCAATTTACTTATATTGTTTAGAAAAACCAATGCAAGTGAATGGGTGCCAGTTACCAACATTCTTTCAAATAACTAATGTTTTCCAGAAGAAAGTCAATGAAGTGACAAGAAGTAACAATAACAGATAGTAAGAAGGTAAACTATAAAATAAAATTCGGAAGTAGTCCCACATTAAAACATTGCAACTTCAAGGATCAAAGGATCAGCTATAACCAACAAAAATTTGTATTTTTCGTTTTCCTAGAATGTCACATTAGAAAACTTTGTTGGTGTATTTGAGATTTTAATCAGAGACTCAAAGACACTGGAGATTCAAAGCAGAACAGAAAAGCGCTGTCTCTTTCAGACATACGAACTAACAGGTAAGACTCTATAAACACAAAGCGGCTTTATATAAAAATCCACTCAAGTAAAACACTGCAAGAGATTCAATTCCTCTGTTGTTCTAGTTTGTTCACCTGATGGTATGATGACTGTGGTGGCGAGCACTACAAAAACCTGGCCAACAGTACCACCAAGCAGCACAACCCTTCTAGATAAAAGATGTAGACCTAAGTCAACCGATGAGACGAGAGTCATGTTTACTTTCGGTGTGACTACATGTGGAACTAGATTAATGGTAAACACATTCACTACCATTAAGATGATTTTTCCTGGTTTCACAAACAAGGATTAAAGTTAAATAAATTTAAGAGCTGCATTAAATGAAAGTAACTTGAACTGACATATTTTAAAATATATCAGTGTCATTGTTTTGTTTTAAGATGAACATAAGTTTTTTTTCTAGTACTAAACCCACAATATAAAAGACATTGGCCTGGCTAAAATAAACCCTGTCTATGAAACCAGCCCATTGTTTATTTTTAGTAAGATGCCAAGTATGGATATCTTTTGGAAATGTATATGTAGGTGGGTGAAGGCTACATTGTGTATGAAAATGAGATTATTTCAGAACGAAGTCCAGTGAGAGACCAGAAGTCAGCCATAACACGGAAATCCAAGTTCAGGTATTTTTATTTTTTGTTAGGAATCGGTAACCAAAGTCTGACTTTCCAAACTGAGAGGCTATCATACAGTTCATGTGTCTCTCTTTATTGGAGATATTTTAAATATGACATTCAACAAAAAATGCCTTTTTGTCTCTTTGCGTTTTTCTATAAATGCAGACTCACTGTAAGATGCTCTTATCCACTGAACTCCGTAAACAAAGTTTTTACAACAAGGCTTTTTGAGAGAATCAACTTTAACACGCTTGGAACCCAAGTTACAGACACCGCAGGTATAGTACACTTTCTGTGACAAAAATATCATCCAAATAATTGCTTTATTTATGGTTCTCTTTTTGTATCTTGAGACAACTTAAAAGGACCACAAGAAAAGCTTATCAGCTCTCAAACAGCCTCTATGTTTGAGCCTAACCCATGGCCAAACAAACCCAGCCGAAGCTGTGCCGTAATCGATAAGGAGAATACACAACATCTGCAGAGAGGAGTTCCAAACACAGCCTATTATTTACCAAGTCAAAGCAGGAAAACATCACAACATAGTTTCCATGGGAATGATATTTCACATGAGCACATATGTGCTTCGCAGCCCAAGAACTTTTATCCTCAAGCTGCAAAAAGTTTTGACATCCCACAGAAAACACCTGTAAAACGGAGTGGATCTCAGAAAAATTCGGGGATGACTGGTGTCAACGATCCTGGTTATAATTTCTACAAAATGTCAAATGGGATTAGCAGTAATCCAGCAAAAAACAACATGAATGACAAAGAAGTGAGTGACCAACTTTACATGGACCGTTATACTTCTAACAGTAGTTTTCAATGGTTTAATAATCATCCATCTAAAGCTTCCTCACTTGTGAGTAAAACAAATAAGACCCAAAATGCTGAAGGTATAAATAACAGTGAAAATATTCTCAACAAACGCACAGAAAGCTCATCCTTCTGGGGTCTAAAACAACTAGCAAGGTTTACTCTCCCCACATTCAACATTAATCGCAAGCTCAAATCTGAACGCAATGAAATCGGTGTTAAGCCATTCAAAGAGTATGAAGTTTTTAAATATGAAGGACTTCAAGGACATAGAGCTGGAAGGCATGACAACTTCATGCATTCACACTACAAGGAAAAAGAATTATCCAAGATGTTACAAAAGCAAAAATTAAAGAAAGATCGCAACTTTCTTGAAAATAAGCCTGTAAAATATAAATCATCTGAAAAACTGCGACAGACTTTCTTTAATGCTGGACGCACAAGTCGTTATGGTCCCAGTGTTCATGATGGAATCCTAAGAGGTATTTTTTTTATTCTTATTATTTCTAGTATTCTAACGGATCAAAGTATTCTTAAATTTTGTTTTGATTTACCTTCCCTAGGATGACCATAAAGGATGTAAACTTAACTGGAAATAAAATTGTGTTGAGCAAAAAAAACAGTTTGTGTTTTTCCTTGATGTGTCATATGTACTGGCTTATTAAGAATATTTACTTTTGGAAAGCTTACAGAAAAAAAAACGTTGTCAATCATTCAATGCTGATTTATTTCAACCTTTTGAATACACTTAATCTTTGTTCTGATATATCTCATTTTAATACATATGAGATATTTTTGAAACATGCATGTTATCTATTTTGTAATCTGTACATTTTCATAAATTTTAAGCAGTTGCAATCAGGGATTATACAAAGGTTAGTTTTAAAGCGTCTTCCAAATGAATAAATGTAAATGTATAATAAAAAATATCTTAATTGTGTGGTAACCATTTAACAAAGAGATGAGGAAATTGAGGCCGGCTGTATCGTGAATAAATCACGTTTAGGCCTTGCGTGGTGCCTAACAAGGCCCTTCATCTGTGATTTATTCATGATACAGCATGGCCTTCAGTTCCTTACTGCTTAAATAGCTTTGATCACACTGTCGATGTCCACCTATGATGTACTTTTTTATAATAACTAACTAAAACTTCACACAGATACAAACATCTTTTTCATCTGTATCTGTGCATTTCACATGATTTTATCATTGTTCCTTATTTAAATTACATTAAACAGCCCGATCCAAAACAGAAAGCTCCCAAAAAGCTGATTGTTACAGGAATCTTCAACCTTTTTTAAGCTAGGACAACTTAAGGAGGGACGGAGGGCTACTTATTGGCTATTACAAAAATCAATTATGTTCGTTAACCTTAATGTTCATAAATGTATATACCAACCGTACAGGCACAAATAGTTTCAGTCAGGCTGGTCACATTAACCACAAGCACTTTTTCAAGTTGAATAAAGTATGCAGAATTACTACTCAAATGTTTTAATTTGGAGCACATGGTGCCTTTATAATCGGGCACGCAAAATCACTGAGGAACCTTCATGTGCAGCTCTTATAGTTGAATGGCAGGCATCTCAAAAAGATCATGCTGGCTACCAGGTGCCCGCGGGCATCATGTGGAGACCCCTGTTACAAAACAATGGCATAAATCACACACTAACATCAATCAGTTCAGCTCTTACCATCTGAAGACACGAACTGTCCGACGGCTGAAGACACTCCTCCGCTGTTCTCTACAAACTGGACTTCAGATACAATGATGTTATCCTCCAGAACCGAGCCACAGGCCGTGCACACAGCACTTCCTCGAGCCGGGTCAATGTCAATGTCAGATCCACCACAGGTTTTACACTCACGACTCATGGTGGCAAGAGGATTTCCACCTGGTAAGCATATAAAAACAGTGATTTCATTATTAAAACAATCAAACAAAACATCAATGGCACAATATCAGGAATTAATTTTAATTTAAGACAGTAAAACCCCATTCTTCAAACATGGCCTTGAGTGAGCCTCGAACTCGGGTCCCCTCGCACCAACTACAGTCTACACTTCCGCTCTGCTACACAGCACACACTAAGTCTGAAACACAACTCTGTAAAACTAGCATATATTCATCTTTCTTTACATATCATCATATTTACAGATATCTATCTCCAATAAATGTTTAACATAAATGTGTGTTTATGATACCCACCCTGCTAAGCTATTATGTTGCTATGGTTTCATTATATGCACACTGCACTTATGCTAGCAATGCTAGCTTGCATAAAACCTTCACAATGTTTCCCTAAACCTACACTAACCAACCCAGCTGTGTGTATTGTGTGTTTATTATTTTGTGTAGAAAAACACATTTAGCATAACAAGCACAACACTCACCAGTCAAAGGAAGTAAAGACTTGAATTAAAACGACACACTTTAAAGCAGAATACTCCAATCCACTTTATTTATTTATTTTTTACATTTGAAAATTGAGTTTTTCGATCAGAAATATGTCGTAAAAAACAATGTTGTGTAAAAAAAACGTTGTTTAAAACATAACAATAATATTGTGTAGACTCACAACAAGAACAGTTTGCCGCGACTCGCGCAACATCACGGACTGAACTATAACGGACAAAATAGGGGCGTCCAACATACCACAATGACTGTTTTTGACATTATTAAGAAAAATAAATACCTTATTGTGATTTTTTTGTATTTAAAATAGATTATAATTTTTACAATAACAGTTTTGTTTTTCAAAAATATCTTATTTAAAACATTTTGTAAACATTTAAAAAATAACACCCCTCCTCTGAAACATAAAGTGGAAGCGGCCGAGGAGATGAAGAAAGCGGGTGTGCGCTGCTGAGTTATTTATTTTCTCAATTTCACACTCAATTAATTATTTGTCGTTATATTTGTTATTTAATTTAATTTGTGTGTAATAAATAAACACAAAAATGAAAACGGATTAAAGACTTTTATTTTGACATCCGGTTTGACCAGGAAGCAAATGTGCCAAAACACGTGATGTAGATTAAAGCGTTGACTCTTTAAATGGAATTCCGTCAAATGTGATGGATTGGGATCAACTTGGGCTGAGTGCAAGGATTATTGCTGCAGTTGAAAAAGGTTGACAAGAATCTGCATTTACAATTATTCATTTGGCAGACGCTTTTTCTCCAAAGTGACTTACATGTATTGTGCATTGGCCACTGCAGAGCAAATGTGAGAAAGGTGTCTAAGTCAAGGACACTGCAGTCAGTGGGATTCGAACCTGCAACTTTCTGCTTACAAGTCCAATTCTCAAACCACCAGACCACAACTGACCCCATCACCATTTCACTTCATCTGAAATTTTGTTTAATTTCTATTTGTTTAATTAAGTCTATTTGATTAATTAAGTCTATTTGATTAATTAAGTCTATTTGTTTAATTAAGTCTATTCGTTTATTTTGTTGCTTTTTGTCTAGCCAATTTCAGGTCAGCAAAGGACATTCTTAGTGTTCCGGGTCCAGATTTGCAGAGATTGACACATTTGTCAAAGACTGATGTTCAGAGTTTATGTTGCACCGTTGCAGCTGCAGTCCGCAAGTCTTCTGCTATCACAGGTGGGCCTTGTTTTTCACATAAACAAACATAAACAAATAAACAATAACAATACGTGATTGCTTTCTCAGCCTTACAGCTAACCAATGGGGAATGTCCTGATTTGGAGGCCGGACACAGGCTTTCTTTTGCCTGTCCCGTCCTGGACAAACTGATGCGTGGCGGTCTTCCCTTGCGAGGGATCACAGAGCTTGCGGGCGAAAGTGCTGCTGGGAAAACACAGTTTTGTTTGCAGCTTTGCTTGTCTGTCCAGTATCCACAAGAATTAGGGGGGCTTGGCTCAGGTTAAGAAGGCATCTTTGATGTTCCTCCTAAAAGAATTAAACACACATATTAGGTTTCAGCAATGAAGTTTCATATTGTTAAGTATCATTGTGTATGTTAAAACTATTTCTATGTTGTGTTTACAGGAGCGGTGTATATTTGCACCGAGGATTCCTTTCCTATCAAACGACTAAGACAGCTGATTACCCAGCAGCCTCGCCTCAGACCAGATCTGCCGTCATCTCTGATCAATAGCATACGCTTTAGTGACAACATCTACATTGAGCACACAGCTGACTTGGTGAGAATGGTGACCATTGCTCATATAGAAAGGTCACAAGGGATGCATTGTTGGTTAATTCGTCCAATTTCAGGAGGCTTTGCAGGCGTGCGTGTCTCAGCGAGTCCCTGTGCTGCTCAAAAGAGGGCTGGTCAAGCTGGTGGTGGTGGACTCGGTAGCTGCTCTCTTTCGCAGTGAGTTTCAGGCAGATGAAGCTGTAAAGCGGTCACGCCACCTGCTGACCTTTTCCAGTGCCCTCCATCGCCTGAGTCATTGCTACGGCGCACCTGTACTGTGTGTAAACCAGGTCTGCATAAAGTCTTGAAGTCCCAAAGTACACCTCCGTTTGCTAACACTCAGACTCTTATAATTTGAATCTATATAACAGGGAAGGTGTTATTTAAGGTAGTTGTTATTTTTCTTTGCCAGGTTACAGATGTTGTGGATGGCCCAAATCCAGGAAGATGTGATTATGGGTGAGTGGGCTTCTTTAAGGTTTGACACTCAGCTGTGTCAGTTGTCAAAACAATAATTTGATTATAAATACCAAATCTGAATATTTCATAATTTGCGACAATATACTATTTGCAATTTAAACACAAGCCTCTTGATGATATTAAACTGTATTATGGAATTTTATTAGCCAATTATTAATTTTATAAATAAATATTAAAAATAATCTGTATGGCAACATTGTAATATTCTCTAAAAACATTTTTTAAGATTATAAAATGATGAATCAAGCGATCCTAGTCTTTTCAACAGTGTTGTATACATAATTAAAGTTATTTCTGTTGTACATAATCATTTAATTAGACAGGTTCCCTTACAAAAGTAAATTATTAAAAAGAGTGCGCTTGCATGTAAAATAATAAAATTTAAAAATGTATTTTTTTTTCTTGAGCTATGTGCAAGCCATCCAAAATTCCATACACCAATTCCCAAGGTATAAACACTGGTCCAACTGCACTTCTGGTTTCATTTAGTATTTACTTTTAATTATTAAACCTTAAAAATATTCATGCAACATTTTGATTAAATTATAAATGTTTGGCAAGTACAACAGGACCAGTGTGGTTTACGTCTGTTTAAGAGGTTTAGAAGCTTAACTGTATAGAGACCTCCCAAACATTTACTATCATTGTTATTTTTATTTTGAAACAACCCAACATGACTGTTATACCTTATCATACACAGGCTGGAGAGTAAGGTGCTACCTGCATTGGGCATTGCATGGGCCAACCAGGTGATGGTGAGACTCATGCTCAGGAGGCTGGATGGGTGCGTACAGTCAGACGGCCGAAGCAGTGCTGTTCGAAAATTAGAGGTAGTTTTTGCTCCACACCTCCCTCGAGCCGACTGCCTGTGTGGGATTTGGGAAGAAGGAGTCAGAGGAATTTCCGATGATGGCTAGAACTGCAAACACAAAGCTTTTAGTAATGAGTCATTCACAGAATTAAATGGAGATAATGATGAGACTGTTTACCGGAAATATGGACATGAACTGTTGTTAATGGACATGTTTATTAATGGAGATATAATGGTTTTGTTCGAATGAACAAGATTTTGTAAAATAAAAATTGCTAGATTTTTTAAGCAAATAAAACTATTTTTTATCACAATTTTAAAATGTAAAATTTTCATTATGCTTTTCATACACAAAATAAAAAAATCACTTGCCAAGTGTTGTTGTTGTTGTTGTTGTTGTTGTTGTTGTTGTTGTTGTTGTTGTTGTTGTTGTTGTTGTTGTTGTTGTTGTTGTTGTTGTTGTTGTTGTTGTTGTTGTTAATATCTTACTTTGTTTTAAACAGAACAAACAAGGTTATAAACAAGTTTGAGTAATTTACTTCAGAATTTTCATTTTTGGTAACTCCTTATGTGGCAAAATCGTCATGTTGACATTAAAAGTCCATACACAAAATAAAATAAAATAATTTTTTTTTCAAAATCACTTGCAAAGGAATGGCTTGGTATTGTTATGAGTAACCATTAAAGCTACAACCCATGGCCACCAGAGGGGGTTGAGTTCAAGCAAAAGCTCAATGTATGCCAACCACATCTTTTAAATGGCATCATCCTTAAAGATTTCATTGAATTTAACACAGAAATGGGGGGTGGGAAAGATATAACAACAATAATGCATTATCCACAGCAAATAATACACGTGAGATGTCATTATTGTATACATTAGTCTATAGTTTTAGGAAGATGTTCGTTGAAGATATTGGGTGGTAGAGGTACGGCCCATATCTAGATGCAAGCTGGTATAAATTCATGGCAGTGAATAATCCCTGAGCATGTGGGTATGACTATAATCTAGTGAATCTTCTTAGCATACACTTACAATTCAAGAACACATTCTAGTGATCTATCTTAAGTGTTCACACACATCCCAAAAAAACATAAAGCACCCAAAAGCAGCACCCAGTTTAACTTGTCCTGTCACCATGGCAACGATCACATGGGTTATGTGTCCCAGTTTGACCAATCCCCCCACCCTCAGAAAAAAGCACCTCTCCATCCATCCATCACAACCTCATCTCAACCCCCTCTCCTCATGCTACACACACACACATTCTGCTCCTTCCCCTCAGCTGTTAACCGCTGTGCTGATGAAAACCATGTTACATAACACCCCGGTCTAAACACTCACACAGACAGGCTTTCCAAATGCATGCACAACCGCCCACATTCACCACGTAACTGCCACCATCTTCAGAACCATCCTTTGCCCCTTAGAGGTCCTTATACATCAGTATGCGCACATCAAGCAGTCTTAACCCTGACTTTGAGTTGTCAAGCGGGCGTCTGTTAGTATGCAGCCCACGTCTATTCGTCTCAGCCGGAGAAACAGAGAGCAAGCTTATCCGTTAAGCTCTTTCTCTAGCACGCACGGCCAGCTTGGGAATGAGAAAGCAGCTAAAAATGGATTGCTGTGTTTAGACCTGATGAGAAATAAAGAGTGTATGTGGAAATGGGACCTAAAAATGACCCTAGATTCAAATTTAGACATATAAAGCATCATTCTTCATCTGAACAAGCTGTATGCCACCTTTCACATTTCAGTCTTGTGATGTCATCAAGTTCCAACACCAAATCCATCACATGGCATTTAGGTGGTAAATTTAAATGATAATTTGGTCTCAGTTATTCTATTGATCATTATATTGAAAGAATTCAATCCCTTGCTAGATAATATAGGAACTATGACAAAAATAAAACTGTATGTAATATATATAAGCCATACATGAACATGTGCAGTCATATTTACAGCCTTTGCCCTGGCTGCATTCCGAATTCTTTGAGCATATATGTGCACATTATCATGGAAGAGCCCATGCATGATGTATATGAAATGAAATGTGAAAATATGAATGGCTATAAAAAGGCAGCCTTGGGTTGGTTACTAAGACAACCAGGAATAGTCCCGCCCCATTGGTCCTCAGCTGTATCGCCTGTTCTCTCTCCATGGGGGTCTCAACTCCATCCGCCATGGATTGAGAAACACCTAGCTCAAGTGTACATCTCGGGTACATTTTGTCAAAATATAAATATTATTTATGCACTACAAGTAATACTTGATCCTTAATTCATAATGTCCAATTAAGAGGAATGTCATTAAACAACAATATTGATGAAATAGAAAACAAATTGTATTTTGGAATTCTAAACAACGCAATGCATGGTTTAGAAGAAAGAATATTTGAGTTATTGCTATCAGGTTTTAACACACACACACACACACACACACACACACACACACACACACACACACACACACACACACACACACACACACACACACACACACACACACACACACACACACACACACACACACAAAATAATAAATTATGAACATACAGGGAAGGAGAGAGAGAGGGGGACAATCATCTGTATTATGACGTTAGTATGCCATCATCTAGAGATGCAGGAGGGCCCAGTATGTTAAATGTAAGGGAGCTTACAAGCAAATTTCTTGAAAAAAATTTGTGGTATCTTTTCAAGTTGGCAAAGAGTAGGCAAACAGACTTTTAACAGTGCTGGAAGGAGTGGACAAATGTAAAAAAAAAAATTTAAGCGTGAATAAATTAAAAGCTTTAAAATTAATCAAATTCACTGTTTACATTTTGTGTAGAAAAATAAATATGAAAAAAAATCATGTTCTCTTAGAATTCACCCAAATTATTAAATGCATCTTTCAAATGAGTATTTGTAAAATAATTACTTGTTTTGTTATTTGTACATTTTTATAGAAATCAACTGTTGGATTTTTAATCAATTATTTTAATATTTCCACTGAAAAAAAATCTTTTTTATAAATTTTTTAAAATATTTAATTAAACAAAAATAGTTTTGTGATATTTACTAGGCAACAAGACTTGAACAGAAAAACACATGGAAAAATGTTGGAGTTTTAAGAATTTAAATCTTTTCTGGCCTGTAATATGGTGGAATAGTCTTTAAAGTGACAACATAAATTTGTGCTTTTCAGATCTAAACCTAACCTTTTAAAATACCATGGAAACTGTTTTCAGATCAGCGGAGAAAAGCAATCCATGGCAATGTCACATGGAGCTGGTATTTGAAGTAGTGACTGGGTGTATTGTCCACTTGACGATGAAACAGTTGGAGATAAACAGTAGTTTTATTCAGTACGAACAGAAAAGCAGGCTGGGTTGACCCATTATGCAGATTTTGTCAAACGAGCGGGATAGGCCCTCAATACCTCCCCACACACAAATATAGTAAGAGAACTAGGTCACGTTTTGGCATGGATGAAGAGGAATATCTGTATACATTTCTTCAAATAGAAACTTGCTCCTTCTTCATACATAAATAGGTTTTCTATTTAAAATGTTCTTTTAAGTTCAGCATCAATGTTTTCTCCTTAACAAGCAGTGTCCTTTTTTCACACACACAATTGTGAGACAACCTCAAAATGTTTAGGGAAGAATCCGTAATGAGAAAGAGGTATTGTGCCGAGGATGCCATCCCCATGGTAACCAAAAAAGCCAGCCAGCATCCGTGTGCAGAGGTTTGTTTGTTATCTCAAATAAAAATCTATTTAATAGATAATTGTAAATGACTTCCAGATGATCAAGAACAGAAGTCCTGAATGAAACGAAAGGTGAAGTATATATCAGAACAGTTCCTGTTTTTAGCAACGCCAGCACTGTCCTTGACTCTTTCCCCCACCCCCTTGTTCCCAATAGCGTTATGTAATCCGCTAAAACATACCAATTTTGCATTTCATCAGACTCACATATCAAGCAGGATTAGGTGGGAGAGGTGCCAGCGATCTTGACATGAAAACATTTGAAGGCACCCTGAGGTCACAGTCTGAAGAAGTAAGAAAATATTGTGTTACGTCATGTAAAGTATGCAACAGTTTTGTTTTGTTATAAGCAGATGTATAATGTTATTAGAGGTCAACTCATGGTCACAAAGTCATTCAGACAGGATAAGGTCATATGACCTTAACATAATATATACTCTGAGGCATCATCAAAGATTATTGATTTGGTGCGTGGCTAGGGATTCCTAATTAAATCCCAATCACTTAAACATCAAATATATGGTTCTGTCTGACTGTCCAGCTCTTCACAGTGTTTCCTGCCAACGATTCCAGATGTTAAGACAAGTTTCAGACCCTACAGAAGACAAGTGCATTAGAAAATTTAAAAATGAGTACCACTGTAGCTGTTTTTGCAGACTGGGAAAGTCAGCAACACATGACCAACACTGATGACCATTCGTAGCATTAGAAGTGTTTAATGTTATGTATATTATAATATTTTAAATAAAAGATTATAATATTTTAAATAAAAGATTTGATCAGATGTCTGTTTCAGAGAAAACCCCTGAGAAATAAAGTATAAATGTTTTTTTTTTAAACTATCTGTGCCTTCGAAATCCCATACAATGACAATACATACTGATTTAAATTTCCGACTGGTAAAACATTATGTTTTATATGGTATGTGTGGGAGTAGTATGAATACATTTCAGACACTGTATCCGTCTTGTTTATTTTAATGTGATCTCTTTTCTGGTCGACATATGATGTTTTAATATCAAATTAAATGTAAGTTGTAAAAACATAATTTATTCACAAGAAGTTCATACTTACATTTAAAAATAAAAATGTTATTTGAGTATTTATTTAGCTTTTAATTTGCTCAGTTGCTCAGCTCCCGCGGTCTCATGGGATAGAAAAGTGTACAAAAAATGTACACTGTAAAAAAAAATTTTCCTGTGGCTTCGTAAAAATCAACAAAATTGAGTATATTTTATTAATTTCAAACTTTTAAAAGGAATTGTTTTTTGTTAATAGTTTCACATAAAAATACACTTTTTAATGTATATCTTGCATACTAAAGATCGGGACATACAGTACTATTAATGAGTCTAATATGATACAGAGTATATTTCTATTTATATAAAATGGAAATAGACGATTAAGATGTGGGGAATATTTTAAGTCATTAAACTTGTGTAAATGTATCATGATTCAAGATGGTTTAAATCTGGGATAAAGTAAACATGAAAAATTAATGCTTAATATTGCAATGTTGCTGTTATTTGCCATTCAGTGTTTCTTATTCATATCCATTTGTCCTTCTGTTCCTTAGGTAATGCATTCTACTAAATGACCCTGGGAGAGAGGCCAAAAATCTGCAGATATTCATCCGAGACCATCTGTGATGTCTGAGGTCTATGTGCTTATGTGTGTTGAAGGTCATACATGTACCTATAGGATGAGTTGGGCCCAGCTGGAGCTCCTTTTACTTTATTCTTTACTGAATATTAACACAATTCCGATAGCTTGCACTGTAGTCATCTACACTAACAACATTGCTTTGGTGATATTGCTAGATCTCTATATTTGGCAATTCTACGCTACACTTTCTGTCATTTTATAACTCTGTTGTGATTCTTAGTGCCATGCAAGGAAGAGGAAGTGGAGGAGTAAAACAATAGAGACTAAATGACGTTTCCATACGTGGGTAACGTTAACCTAGTCTCCACCATCAGACAGTCATTCAGGGCTTATCTGCATAAGAGCTTGTCTTAACTCCTCAAATAGAATGACACGTGGCCAAACAAACTGCATATGTCCCTTTAAATCGGATGTGGAAGTATTGCAGTACTTTTTAGACAATAAATGTAGATTTTTCTGGTCTGTTGCGTTAATTGGACTCAGACAGGGTAGAATTAGTCAGCTGTTTTGACTGGAATCAATACTTGTCTGGGTAGGGATGACAGTGTACCAGTCAAACATTGTTCCGGCTCATTGAGCAGGTGCCAAATGAAGGTTACTCTAGAAGAGGGTTACAGTTTTGTCTCATGCTGCGCCATTCATGGATGGATAGTCAACTAAATTTTCATAAATCTAGATAGGTACATCTATTGTTGATTCTGTTTAACCCATATTATAAGAAGATATTTGTAGCAGTTACATTCAAGACTACAATGTCATAAACATCACTGCAACAAAACGGTCATAATCCTCTTTATTTACTATTACCAAAATCCTTCAGTTTTCCAAGTTTTTTGAAATGTGAGAATGTGATCTTCAGTTCAAATCTGTCAATGTACTCATGCGCGTGGAGGGGTATCAAAAAAGCTGTAAGGAAAAAGAAAATCCTTTGTGTCTGGAGTAAGAGCCACAGGGGGGAAAAGCAGACAGTCCGCACATCCGGAAACCAGGAATATACTCCATCCAACAACACAGCAGTCCTTTTTCAGCACAGTACAGCCTAGTTAGTATTAAAACTCTCTATTTCATGGATAATCTAATGTGTCCTTAAATTTGTTGAATGATTTTAAAGATGACTTTCAAATGGCTTCCACACCAGACGATAATGTTAACCCAGCCATAGTTATTGTATTATATATTAGTTAAATGTCAAATGTGTTTTTTTAATATATACTACGCCAATATATAAATTTATTTTTCAGCTCAATTTTAGTTTGTTATATTACCATAGATTTAAACATACATTTTATTTCCCAACATGTTCCCAGGGAATGCACAGATACAACCGTAAACCACATGGTCTCCCTGAAGGGTTCTAAAACATTGATTTCTAGAATTAAAGTGATAGTTCCGCCTAAAAATTCTGTCATCTCTTACTCTCCCCTTCTGTCACTTGCAGAACACAAAAGGAGATATTTAAAAAATAGTCAGAAAACAACACCTATTCACTGCATTGGTTTTGTGTCCGTATATAGAAGTCAATGCGTGCCACTGCTGCCACTGGGTTACCAACTTTCTTCAACATATTTTATTTTGTGTCAAACAAGTCATACAGTTTTCAAATGACAAAAGGGTAAATAAATACACAGTTTCTATTTTTATATGAACTACTCCTTTAAGAAATACCTACAACACATAGATAGAGGGACAGCGGAAAAAGTCTTAAAAACTAAAGAATTAAATCATCATGAAGATGGACACAAAGGTGAAGATTTGATATGGCATTACTCACGTGTTCCATTGAAGCTTTGATGGGGAATAAATGTGAACCTATGATTTCTGACATTATGCAGCTTTGCAATGATCATTGTGTTGTATTGAGTTTGTTTGACACCATAGAACCGAACAGAGTCTAAAGATGACTAAAGATGTTAAAGGTATTTGACTATCAAGCCATTATATTTCTGATGAAACAGAACATGGCTCAGCTGCTGATGTTTGCGCAGTCACGTCACACCTTGGCCTGTGTGTGTGTAAAGGTGTTTGGAGGAGAACTGTGATTCTATGTACTGACCCCAGAGACCGATAAACACAGACCAGATGGGGACGAAGGGGCCGGCAGAGGGAGAGCAGCGGGACAGTCCCGCACAACCTGCATATATCTCTTCGTCTCTCCACCGTAACGTTATACACATTATAATGTCAACCGAAACATTCTCCTCACACTTCTCTTTTGAAGGTCTCAGAAAAGAGACTTTCAGCAAGCACCAGTGAGGAGACGAGAGATACAGAGCACGTCTGTGTACATAATGTATTGCTTATGGGCTATAAGTGCTCTTCCCATTAGGAAGATAAAAAGCTCTTTTAGAGTGATACGGATGAGTTCTTACTGTGACCACCAGAGCATTCAAAGCAAAGTGGATCCTTGAATATTTCATTTATTTTTATTTAATAAACATTGCTTCCTTTAAATGTACGTTTGCCTCGAAATCTTTTATTTTCATGTTATAATTGATGTCATTCAAAATCTATTTATTTGAAAACAGCACAACCACATGATGAACACAAAGAACATGATGACAGACTATACGGCTCTAAGATTTAAATGTAACACTCATCGTGGATAATTTTATTGAATTGGTATCATTTTTATTGGTAATTGTAAATGAAAAGACGTATACTCTAAAAATAATCAGATTCTTGACTGCTGTCTGGTGCATCCTGGTGTGATTGATTTAAAACAAATGTCATGCCAATTGATGACCCACCCACTGCCATCCCATCTGTACACGCAACAGTGACTCACACAGTATTAAAGCAGCATTAATGTGATTTTTTAACATACATCAACCATCTGTCCTTCACATACAAGCCGTTTCCATTTGCTTTCAGAAGATGATTGATGCACCAATTCCAATCTATTTTATTCAAGATCCATTTCCAACTCGATTAATCTGAACAATTAAACAACATTCCTCTTTTTTTCCTCTCAGCAGGCTTCAATCTAAAATGCGTGTGAAGCTATTCCTAGCCTGTCTTTGTAACGTGTGTCCTGTCACTAAGCCGTTTCCAGTAAGCTTTCTCCATCTTGCTCCTTGAATGACAGGTGTCAGTTCATTTCTATTCTATCAACTCGAAAACTATAAATATTTTATTTAAAGATGAAATGTCTCTCAATGCAATAAAAAACAGGATGCATGAACCGTGCGGTACAGTCTTTCTGCATTAATCTTGGCTTTTAATCTAAAACACATCTTCAATAAATGCGATATTCCATATACCAACATGATTTAAGTGAAGCAGACTGAACGGAGTGCACAGTCACCTTCAGATACACACCCAACGGCAAGGCACATTTGTGTCTGTACCTCCCCCACGGAACTGTTCCAAAAGCAGCTTATGGATTACAATGAAAGCTGCTGTACCCTGATGCAAACCCGCTGTGCCAAAGCACAGTGTGTCTTAAACGTGAAATTAGACATAGTACAGACCTACATAACAGTGACTCATGGTGATGTCACTTTGCATCCTAAACATATGCAAATAGCAGATATATTGTGCTGTGGGTCTGTGTGTGTTTATAGATGGAGCGAGCAAGGCTTTAGCAAGAGGATAAGGCAAGGTGAGAGTAGTGAGGTGCAATAGATCAATGTTTGCAGTGCAATCTGCTTTACTCTCACCTCCGTGATGCTGTGTCACGTATCAAAGTGACCAACACCAAGTGTGTGGGATGGACAAGCGATGACAGAGGTTTTTGTGTGGTGTTTGTGTAGCTTTGACTGTACTTGTTGAGGCTTTTATATGGTTAAATCATGCCAAAACTCAATTCTGGATAGTAGTGAGAAGTAAAGAAGAATAAGGTGAAGATTAAAAAGGCCAAAGTGAGAAGATTGCACTTAATTTTGCTTCAAGTTGTCCACTATTATCAAACGAAACCCAACAGGGTGATCAAAAACCAGGGGCAGAGCGATCATTTCATCATTCAGGTTTAATGATGATCGGATTTCAACATTTCCATGTAGACAGGAAGTTTCTTTGGGAGCAGACGAGGAAGTGAAAAAGGTAGTGGAAGTGGGGTCATGTGTCAATCCTTTAATAAATAAAATGAACTAATCCCATCATCTATTTATTCCCAGACTCTAACATTTTATTACAGCTATTACAAGAGATCTATTCTTCCACTGGTGCACTGGTTTCTATTCCAGCAGGGTTACCAAAATGAAAGGGATAGATAATTTTGAAATGAATTAGTTTGATTCATATCTGTATGCCTTTCTTATTATAGCGAAAGTAGAGAAAAGATACTTGGACGAATGCTTATAACCAGACAATTATTGGACCCCCAGTACAACGAGAGGTAAAGGTACTCTAGAACATTTTGCTCTCCTGTATTCATCAATTTATCTTTTGTTTGCAGTAAAGTTATCTTTCCTAATGTGGTAGTAACAGGGGTCTAAGAACTATTTGGTTATGAGCAGTATTTCAACTATCTCACTCTGTGTTCATCAGAACCAAAATATTTAAACTGATTTTGAACAACTCAGAGGTCAGTAAATTATGCCAGAATTTGTTTTTGGGTGCCCTCTAATTTAAGTTCAAATCGATTCATAAAACACCAAAGAGGCGAAAAAGAACTTGCAGATGCAAGCAAATGGTAGCAATGCCGACCACTGAGTATTCTGATTTGTCCACTGCTGTGAAACTGGCATTGATGTGCAGGGCTGTGGGTCAAGCATGTTAACCTAGAAAAACAATCATAATATTGGTATGAAAAATACATTCTGTGTCAATGGCCCCTTACTTTAGTGTTGCCAGTCATTTGTGCAAAAATTTTAACCTATACATTTTTAATAGTCCCATAATGTTCAATTATTTCTGAGTGTTGTGACAATTCAAATAACAGCCATTGTCATCACACTTTGGAAAATAATTCATACTTTTTTTAACCATTCTGGATAATTAATTACTACAGGCAAAAATGGTTTTACAACGGTTTGGAAACAGTGATTTTAAAAGTAAGCATCCAATGAAAGCGAGTTTGGATGTTGTAGGTATAGATAAACAGTTGTATTCTGTACGTTTATATAATATTTTTGTAATTACAATAATTTTGAGCTTCTGGTACGATACTTTGCCAATGACTTTCAATTATGCAACTGAAATTAATGGTTTGCTCTATTATATCATAATCTTATCATTCATCCCATCTTGTTAGTGATGTTCTTAAATAAGGGCAATTGATTCTTGGACAAGGATGCAAGTTTGTTTAACTAGTGAATTCCTTGCTACCCGTTAAACAGTCTCTCTCCTTCAAACAGTCAATAAATCAATGTCTTCAACAGACTAAAAAGAAAATGTGATGCTGAAAATAACCTGCAGGAGTCTTGATGAGAGACTGTGATATATCCGGTGGAAATAATAACCTTTTTTTCTATCTCGCAGATGTGACACCAGAGCTATTTTTGCTGCAGTTATATGCCTTCCCTTCAATGAAATTAACAGTTTTAATTAAATACAGTTATTTATCAGTCATGCTGTCTTGTAGTTTAATTGTCAGTAAAATCACAAGAGATTTGACATAAGGATGATATAGCATTGTTGTGATTGGTAGATGAACAGTGGATGGAGGGCAGCTCGAGGACAACAACAAGCTGTTCAGCGAGGACAGACGGTGTAATATTTAATCTGTCATATTGTGTTTTACAAAAAAATCTGGTGCTACTTACGCAATCCAATGGCTTTTTGTAACTAGTTTACATTTGTTTGATAATTTGTATAAATTGCTAACATTCATACGATCTGCTTTTATCCAAGGTCTGTTCACAGAAGACACAACCAATTGACAAAGACGGTGATTTTATGTATTCATAAGAGTTTAAGTCTGAACTTTTTATATCAAAGAGGGACAAAAAAACATGAAGAAATTTCTTGGCCGCATGTGACAAAAGGAAGATTTATATTTACAATTATTAGATTAAAATACTTCAAATTTCTCTTACTCAAAATAATTTATTGGGTATTGATAAAGTGACACTTCACCCCCAAAAATTGTGTAATTATTTACTCATCCTCTTGACATATCCTTAGAACACAAAAGAATATATTCTAAAAAGTGTTGGTAACTGTCCCCCTTTCACTTGCATTGGTTTTGTGTCCGTACAATTTAAAGATAGGGTTTCAGATTTCTTGTAGCGGTTGTTGATGTTCACCAAAACAAACACACCCTATGTCCATCTTTTGTTTAATGTCTGTTCTGTCCACCTTACTGCTGTTTGGCTACAAGGTTGTTTAAAAAGTATTTCGAAATGATTAACCCCGCATTTAAATTAATTGGTTTCACTGTTTATTGGTTGCCAACTTTCTTCAAAATATCTTCTTTTGTGAATTGCTGAATAAAGAAAGTCAAACGGGAGGGTATGTAATGGACAGAATTTTCACACACAGCCACTGACTCAGCAAATACAATCAACTCCTGACAAATAAATATGTGATTCCATCCCAGATTAAGGTAACATCAGCAGAAGTCATTGCACGGAAACAAACTTAATTGTCTTTTAGAAAACTGCAATAAGAGCTAATAATTTAAGCGACCCGCGCGATATGTAAAGTCCTCGCAAAACACCATATTCTGCCTGCTGTTGAAAGCTTGAAGACGAGAGATGACGTTGGTATGGGACCTGCTTCCTGCATTTTCAGAGGCTAAGAAATCCTGAATGGCGCTGACGGAGACACCAAGCCTGTTGCCGCGGTAACAGGGCAGCTTTTGAAAGGAGGACTGACAGCTTACTCAATGCTGGCATTGCCATGGGCTGCAGGTCGCCTTGCAACGAGAGAGAGAGAGAACTGGCACGGCCTTGTGTTCTGTTCCAAACCGTCGATGGTTGACCAAGGAGAATGCGAAACAAAACATTTTATTTACGGGAGAGAAATTCATCAGGGGTAAAATCAAATTTTACCAAATATGAAAATGAAAGTCAATAGGTCTAATGTTATTAAACTTGAATAAAATGAGGATAAACTTTGACAAATTTATTCAATTTAAATGTGTAAATTTGACTTCTAAATGGTGCAAAACAATTTAATGACTCACGCCGCACCACAGATATTCTGAGCAATTAAGAACGCCAATTCCTCTCCCCCTATCACCACCTGCTTATGCAAACATACAACTCATAGATGTGACATGACTAAAGCCTGTCGACTATTGAAAAATGTATATTTAAGTAGTGTTAAAATATTTTATGTGGTCTATTAAATATCCCAAAATAATACAGTTATATTAACTAAGGGAAATCTTTTTTCAACATAAAAAAATTAAAATATTAAAATATTTGTTTTTAAAATCCAACAGTTAGTGTATTTCAAATTTTAGAATGTGTATTCATTAAAATTATATATTTGTATTATGTCCAAATTTATTTGGGGTGAATTACAATTGAAATATTTACATTTTCTTACATAAACAGAACATAGACTCTATTATTGTGTAAATTGTGTAACATTAAAACACACTTTTTTCAAAGAAAGTCTATACATTAACATATCCGCTGCTGTTTATTTACATTGTTAAGCTTTCCAAACAATATTCTCAACAAATGACCACAAATCCTTCCTGTCATGAGTTATTTATGACGCGGTATATGGGGAAATAAATCAGAGCTGCGGGTGACCCCTCTGTGAAGCGTATGCCCCTCCCCCTCTGGATGTGTTGCTTGATCCACATGCCTCCATTTTGCTGCTGAAGCTGTTCCTCATGAATTAATGAGGCTTGCAGTACAGCAGTGAAGGCCGATCTGTGCTGCAATGACTCTCAGAGTCCTGCCGCAGCCTGACAGCAATTCACCTCATATAATTCAGTCCTACATTTTCATTAAAAACTCCATTACCGTACTTTACTCACATCAAGATTTTTTGACTGGTTGGATTGTCAAACAACTGACCCTGATCTCTATAAAGACATCCTTTTTGGTTTGTGTTTAAGAGGGAAGATGTCTCATGCATTGGCTATATTTCATGCTATTGGGTCAAATATTTGGAAATTGACTGCTGATGTCATGGTTCATGATACTATTGTTATTTACATGTCTATGTGATATTTCTATCGACTTTATGATGAACCGTGTGTATAAAGCATTTTTACGTATTTTCAACCTCATACTGAAGTTTACCAAAGTTTATCAATTTTAATATACAATATTTAGTTATGTCACAGCCACGAGTTGGGGTAGAATAGGAAGGTAATTTTAGGGGGGCATTGTGGTTCCAGAAAGCACTTGATTGGACGAAAAAATCTGTTGTGCAGAATGAGTCATCAATATGTTTACAACATTTTTAGCGCTGTTTATATATTTATATGATGTTTTTAATGCCTTAAGACAAACCACGTGCAAAGTTATCATTTCAAGCAATACTTAGTATTTTCTCTATAAATTTTGATTTGAAGGAAAGATTTGAGGGGAATCATCGACCACAAGACAAATAATTGATGTTGCCATTTGTTTAGAAACTATTAAAATGTCATTAAATTACAACCATCAACTTCATCCTCATCAAATGTGAGGGAGGAACTATTGCTCAAGTGTAACAGGATAGTGGCTGCAGTACTTCTCTTGCTTGTCACATCATCATTCAATTTTAATGTAATCAGAGAGGCAAGGGTAGCAGTGAATGGCTTTCGACACAGACGTGCATCAAAGATAAAAAAGAGTAAAGAAAAGGTAGAGCAGAGGAAAAATGACCCCGAGTCTCCACTTTCACTCTCTGTGTTCCGCTTTATTGATGACGTCCAATGTCTCACTCGAATATTACACCAAGGTTGTCCTGACCCTGAGCAATTCAAATGGCTTGTGGCAAAAAAGCATATAGATTTCCATTTTTGCACAGTAGTGTTTTTTAATGTAAATGATATTTAAGCACACAAATAGCACACACTTAAAAAAAATATTTTCACAATGTCCATAATAGGAGGAATTTATTTAAAAGCTTTCAAATTAAGTGAATATTCTATGAATTTTTTGTATATGTAACTCAAACATTTGTATTAGATTTACTAAAATATTTGAGTATATTACAATTATGCAGATAATATGTTTAATATACACTTTTTTCATTACATAAACTTAAAAAAATATATTTTTAAGCTTTAGAGTAATGAACTGTTGGAATTTTAATCAATTATCTTAATATTTTCGACTTACAAAATCATGTTTTTAGAAGATTTTTTTTTTGATATTTAGTCATTTGAAATATTTTTTACAGTGTAACTAGTGTAATGTTTGACATATTTTTTATACTATTTGAAATATTAGTATTACTTGCATTTTGTGAGAATTCGGCCAAACATAAACACATACAGATGAGTGCCGACAAAAATATTACTACTAACAGTAAAGGAATAGTTTATCTTTTGTATTCGTTTAATGCCATTTTTTATGTAAACATATGATTTGAAACAGACTGTAAATATAAAGGACAATGGATTAAGGAGGCTAAAGAGGACAGAGGACAGGTGAAGTACTAACAGTAAAGATGGGAGTGTGGGATGCCCACATGCATCTTGGGAAACTGCAGCACTGCAGTGGTGACTGCGGCTGCCCCTCCTCCTGCTTTAAACGCATACACATTCTCCATAACATTCACAAGGGGAAGAAAACATGACGGAAGGAGGAGTCACACATACACGGCAACTTGGCGTGTTTGACGGTGACACAGAGCTCACCATAAAAAACCTGTACCCATTTATATATCTGAATATGGGAAACATGATGAATACAAATGATCTATGTGTATTCGAACCACAGATGCATTTTTTTCCCTGCAGTCGCTCAACCTATTAACAAGAGCTATGAAAGGTAAAGCGTAACAGACACTATAGGCATGCTTTCTTATTAGTAGAATTTACGCGGTGTTAATTCCAATTCACACCGTCCCAATAAACACCAAATAGTTTTGTTGGATCAACGTTAACTCTAGACTTGAAAACAGCTGCCTGAACCAGAACAGATCTTCTCTAGGTGAGAAATGTGAGATGTTCGCGCTCAGACGATATCAGAATGCACAATTTGCAAGCTGGTGGGACATACAAAGTAGCAAGTGAAAGGGAACAGCCAACCTCCACAATATTCTCTCCAGCTGAAGCAGCTGTGCACCACCCTCCTCTGTCACCTCCCTTCATCTCCATGGCCTTTAATCCTGCAGGTTTTTAGGTTAAAGTACATGTGTTTGAGTTCTGGCACCATACAGCTGAGCAACTTTGAATCCCAGACATTAATTTAAGTTTGGGGGAAAATAAGTATGCATTTTTTTTTTATCCAAAGTCACTTTCAAGTATTGTGGAGTGGACTTATATTAATGCAGAGCAAATGGGTTAGATGTCTTAGTCAAGGACACTTCAGTCATTGTCTGCTGGCAGTGGGATTTAAACCAGCAACCTTCTCCTTACAAGTCCAACTCTCTAACCACCAGACCACAACTGACCCAGGATTATAGAAATCCTTTGAAATCCTCTGCATTGCCCCTGGCTTTGTGGCAGGCACAGGTGTTAGATAAGAGAGGTTTGACACGACACAAAAAGAGACTGAAACAGTGCCAAAGCGACAAAGTCTGTTGACGGTGAAGGTGGGCGTTAAAGCCAGGGTACTAGATGACATCAAAATCAGAGGGAGATGCAGAAGTCTTAGATTACAATGCCAGATGACATTGACAAACCAAACAATAACAGTGAATCAATTTTAATGCAGTCACATTGGCATTATTTACCTGGCAATAAATCATGATAAACCTACTCCTACCCATACAAAAAACAACATTAGTATGAATTAAGGGTGAGACTGTCTGGGATGCAAGATTAACAAGACAAAGAATAGTTAATGGATCTATAAAGTGCCATACTCACAGCAATAGGTCTGTTTTGTTTCTTTTTAGAATGTTATGAAGCCAGAAAACATCATTCACATACAGGCTACACAGAATAACAATCAATCCTTCTATTTCAATAATGGAGAGAGGAGGACAGCCCTTTAAACAGTGATGGATTCTGGGTAATAAAGGCCCTTGAAAGTTGTATGCCAAGGTGACATGGATTGAAAACATGGAGGGAATGAAATCGAGGAGGGTGGAGGTTGGAAATGTCCAGCTCTATGAAGAAAAGCTCATCAAAAGCTTTTTCTTCGGCAGAACACAAATGGAGATATTTTGAAGAATGTTGGCAACCAAACAATAGAGGTACTTATTGACTTGCATGGCTTTTTTGTCTATACAGTATAAGTGAAAGAGCCATTTCTGTTTGGTTACCAACATTCTTTAAATTTCTTCTTTTGAGTTCTGCAGAAGAAAGTAAAGTCATACAGGTTTGAGTTAATGATGACAGCATATTTCCTCTGATCTCTTTGTGTTTATAAATCAGTATGTACCAGCTTGAAAGATTCATTTCTGTCATTTCAGCAGATGTGGCTTTCACTTCACCTGACACGTGTGTATTTTTCAAAGTCAGCCTTTCTTAAGTCATCTTTAGTTTGAAATGCTCACACGGGACAGCACATATATGTGAAGAGATAATGAACTGCTCAGATCTTGGTCGTTAAACTTGGAACACTTTTGGAACCAATTTTGGTCTGAATAAAACTTATATTGTTGAAAATCTATATTCCTGACTCCAGTTGGATTTTCATTTTCAGACTTTTACTTCCTCCAAATTTAAAGAACTGCGTAAAGTTCATCCAATCCATCCATTCATCCCAACAAAGAAGACTTTATGTGAGCCATTTTAAGACCTTTTCAATTCTCCAATCAAGTGGTTTAATATGAAATGTTCTACCGTCCTACTATTTTCTAATCTTTTCTCGGGTTGGCAAAGCGACTGTACGGGCATTCAGTGTGTGCAGGGCTGGAAACAACCACTCATAATAATCCACTTTAAACAGGCCTGCTGCGTCCCCTGAGCTAATCTGCCCGAGTTGAGAGGTGAGAGGAGTGGGTATGACATCATCGGCCGTCTCTTGTTCACATGGCAACAATGGAAGCAATGTTTCATTAATACAGCAGCCATGCATTGATATGCAAATGAAAATCTGTGAATGAAAGTCCTGCAGGTGGAAAATATCATAGAGGTTTTCCGTTCCTGTCTAATCGTAGAACCTCTACAAGAGACAGTGAGAACTAAAATGTCATGCAGACTACAGGCGAGAGGTCCAATTTTGTCTCCTAGAACAAAAATCAATTACAGCGCAGTGCGGGTGGAAAATAACTCTGCAGTCCTGACGGGACACCAGGAGAGTAAAATGAAGGTGACTGGGGTACAGCAAGAGGGAAATAAAAATGCTGTTGCAGAGAGATCAAACATAGTAAAAATAGGTTTAAATACCCAGCCTTTCCTTTTCGCTTACTCACTATCAGACAGAGCTATTGGAGGGGAAAAGTGAGAAAGAGAGGAACAGAAAGAAACACAGAGGAGGGGTTAAACATCGTCCTTTCCACAAAGCTTACGATGCAGACTAAATGTGATATGAATCGCAGCAAACATTATGTGGACAATATATTCCAACATAACCAAAAAAGCCAAATCATGTCTCTATTACCTGTTAAAGCAATTTCACATGAGCAACTTACAGGCAACATAATAATTTGGGATATTATGTCCATATAACATACATATATTCATCAGACAGGAAATAGACAACTATTAAATAAAATTAAAATTAGACAGCCAAAAAAAGAGCATAAGTTAAATGTTTCAGAGCAAAACGGAAAAGAACAGAACAGAGTGCTAAGATGTAAAAAACTACAAACACTAAAATGCTAAATGTTTTAGAATAGAAGAGAAGAGAAGATAAAGATGATAGAGAGCATATGATAAATGTTTCCGAAAAGAACAGAACAGAGTGCTAAGATGTAAAAAACAATAAATACTAAATGAACTTATACTAAATGTTATAGAATAGAATAGAACAGAATACAATAGAATAAACAGCTTAGATTATAAAGAGCATGTGCTAAATGTTTCAGAATAGAAAAGAGCAATATAGAGTAGACCAACATGATGCTAGAAAGCAAAGTGTGTGTGTGTGTGTGTGTGTGTGTGTGTGTGTGTGTGTGTGTGTGTGTGTGTATACTCAGCTGGTCAGCACTAAATGCCAAAACGAAATGCTACGCAACCGCAGTGTGTCAGCTGAGCTGTCAGGCAGCATTATTTGCATAACATCACACGTGACCAGCAGACGACGGGTCAGACCCCCCCACCTCACTCAATCTATTATGACAATATCTCTCATCTAGCAGAAAAACAAGAGCCGTCTGTTCGATATGGATCTGGCTGAGTACAATTGTTCCCAAAGGATGTAGCTTAAGTTTACATTTATTTATTTGCTGGGAAATAAACGCCAATCTGACAGCCCAGCCCAGAAAAACGGTGTCGTCGAATAATGTGTGACTCAGTAGGGGAGAGTGTGTGTTATATCAGTGAAAATGGGAGTGTGTGTATTATGTAATACAGGGAGTGTGTAGTGGAAGCTCTATCCCATCTGCAGCTGAGGGCTGGTTCTCTTAGAATCAGTAAACAGAACTGCCTCTATAGCATGAGACAACATACAGACTGCATGAGAAATAGGATACATACTGCAAATCTCTTTACATGCACTAAACATAATCCCTCTCAAGAATGATTTTGAAAGACTGAAACTCATACTCAAGAGCCATTATAAGAGGCACTTGCAAGTGCTTTATGATCTGGCTAAGAGACCATCATGCTTTGCTGGGTAAATAGGACTCAAATTAATCCTTCAATATTCTTAAAGCGATAGTTCACCCAAGAATGAAAATGATGTGGTAAAAGAACACAGCCTAAGGTTCACATAAAAATCCAAACATAATGACCAAAATAAACATTAAAGACGAACAAAAACATATGCACATTAAAACAAGAGAAAACATTGTTATTCAAAACGAAAAAGATGCAAGCATAATCCTCATAATGTGGTAAGGGCATTATGACATCGCACTTTGTGTTATGCAAATGGCACCATGAGATTTAAATGTACATTACATTCGTACTCTGTGGAACACCAAATAATATTTGAACAAATGTGCATACAGGGTAAGCCAATGCAGGCTATGTAGTGTGGTTCCCATCATTCTTTAAAATATCTTCTTTTGTATTCTTTAAAAACAAGAAAGTCATACAGATGTAGAATGACATTACTTTGACTAAACAAATATAATAACTTGAATATAGTGAACTAACCCTTTAAGACCACAGTAACACTGTACACTTTGTACCCTGCCACTAAAGTAAAAACACAAATATTCCCTTTTCGAACAACAAACAGCGTCCCAAGAATATTCCAAATCATCATAGAGATTTCATGTAAACCTTCGGCATAAACACAACACCCATGAGACACCCACAAACAGTTAAGTGTTGAACTCTACAGTGTGCTCAGTGTTTCTCAGTGCCCGAGCTGAATACACTCTTGTTTAGTTCAGGGAGTGAAGGACGGCCTCTCCACTCATAGACGAGCCCTCTCACTACAGGAGCCTAGATTTATTATTCAAGATAATTGAGTTCTTATGAAAGCCTGACCTAAATTCATTTGACTAGTTAAAATTTAAAAGGCATCTACCCATGCCAGCCCCTGTGACCACAATAGGCAGAGGCAGACAATCTTTACCGGCCTCTGAATGGAGAACTTGGAAAATTGCTTGCGTCAAGCTGTTGCGTACAAAAGCGTCTGCCATTTCGCTGGAAAGGTTTGAGTGCTATGCCCTGGTTGTGCAGTTGTTTTCCAATATTATATAATGCCATGCAGTAGCTCTGCTTCTCTTTTGTGTCTTTTATTTATCTTATCTTTTAAATAATGAATTATTTTACAGTACAGCTCGACAGAACTTTCCCGCAAGCTTTAATTCCTTTAATTCGAAGTGCTTTAGAATTGCGATACACGAGTTTGTCATTACTTCCACTCCAGATTATAGAAACATTTGGCACAGATTCAGCCGCTGTGATCATGCTGACATCCTTAAGTCTACAGGGATGGAGAAGCTGCTCTCTCTTATTGGTTCAAAATCCATCCGGCTCTTAAAGTGCCACTGCCGGATTGGGGAATATATATACCAGATGGTTGCTGATTGGTGGACACAATTGTCACTCTTACAAGCAGCATGGCTGATATAAGGCAGATCAACTGGGATGTGTATTTTTAATCTACCTGGCTGGCACATGTCAGCTGAAAACAAGAAAAAGGCCCGAGGAATCCTTTAGCCTTCAGCTTAGAATTATTGTGAGCATGTGTAATCATGGGCATCTATATGCAAACAATTATGGAAATGATATGGAGGGTTAAAGACTCAGACTGTGTTCAGCATGGTTTGTATCTGGCAAAGCTTATGTGTTATAAATCAACCTGACTTTTCAAAGCATACAAGCTTAATTGTATGGATGCACAAACAACAGAAATGCACCGTACATTAAACACAATAAAACATACATTACTGTAAAAGGGATAGTCATCATTTATTTGCTCTTGTCTTGTTCAAAAGCTGTAAAAATTGCTTTGTCTTGGTGAAGACGAAAAGAAAAGAAGGGGTTAAAGGCTCTTGAGAATGATGCAAATGAGCCACTTTACAAAGAGGAAGGGGTGATTTTGACAGCTCCCTATAAAAGGGATTGATAGATCCATGTGTTTGTTTGTATACAAATACAAAGATCAAAAATATGATTGGATTCTTTCTGATGTGGCACATTTTTATCACATGCATTATTTTGCTTTATTGGATATATATTTTCTACTTGTTTTAATAAAACCTCCCTTATGGTTCTGAACTAGGTAAGCTTCTTTGGTCAACCAACTTGTCGGGAAATACCAAACTGGCTGACCAACATTTTTTGCTGGTAAATAGCATGGCTACGCTGATCCTGCCTGTCAATGCATGCAGTGTCCATCAATATTCCTTCCATTTTGTATCTATGAAAATAAGGAAGTTAAAGGCAAGAAAATGCAAATGTTAACACACGCACATACATAAACCAAATGCCCTGCTGTAGTTTCCCTATGGCATCAGAAATGCCAGTGTTTGTCTCGATCAAAAGACGATTGCCTCACACTGAACTCCATGAACTACCGGAGAGAAACAAACCAGTGCAGGGCCCTGAGTGGAAAAAAGCCCAGCCATCATGAATATTCATCAAGGGCAGTCTCTCACTTTCTCTCTCACTTAATGTTTTGGTGAAAGAATACTGGGACCTTCAGATTCTGGAAAATGTAACAATGAGCGATAAAATGTCTCTTTTAGCTTTATACGTACATAAGCGGTCAAAAGTTTTGTGACACTTGAGTGGAAGTTTGTCAATATTTAAAAAAACTGTGATCGGCCTAATGAGTCTGAAATGAGCTTAAAAACCAAGATATAACTAAGCAAACATCCATAATTTTTTGATTCTGAAAGGGATGACTTTGAATAAATATTGAAGAAAGAACAGCCAATAAGAGCACAGAATAGACATCCTTCAAAATTCTTTAAAAAGCATGTAATAGTGAGAACTTAAGAAGCTGACAAGAAAACAAGAAGGTGACACTGAAGATGACACCATTATAACATGTTTTTGATTTTGTTCTTTTTAAGTTTGATTTGATAATTTTATTGAGTGTATTATCAATCTAACATCTGGAAATAATAACGCATGACCAGTAGTGTACAGGTGTGCTGCTGTACTCTCATAGTACATCGTTTTGACAGATAGTTGTAAAAAGGTGCATCTTAAACAAGCAGAAACTTCAAGTACAGTAGGATAAACAAGTGAAATGTTCTCCAAAAGTACAATCTATAAGCACATACAGTGAAAGAAGGCACCGACTGGACTTCAAAACAGCCGGTGGTGCTTCATCCTGCGTTAAGACACAAACACAACTTAAAGAAGAACACAAATGGTCGATCCATCACCCAAATCCGCTCGACCTCATCAAATTCACATCGTCTACAAGCTCCTTGTTTTCAGAGATGGTTAAATAAGACGCTGTATGTTATTCAAATGACACAGTTATGTCTTTGCCAGCATTCCTTACAAAAAATAATCCAAGTCGGGAACATTCTTGACATTCTTGACATTTTTGTTGTGTATTAACCTCTAACTTTGTTGCATGCATTTGTTAATTGAGGCCGTCTATGATTCCTCTTTATCATCATCTATTTATTCCTTGTAATTACTATTAACATACATTTCTATTTTATTTCTTATTTATTTTCTCATTCACACATTTTGTTATGCACATCATAAAAAAAATCATTAAAAATTCCAAATGGCCTGTCAATCAGACAGACACATCACGTGATCAAAGTAAGACTTGTTGTGACTCCCTCTCCAATAGAATGAATGGACTCAAATAGCGGCCAATCAGCAGCGAGCTCCGGCGCGGTATAAAAAGCCCGTAAAGCCGCTTATTCCCGGACACAGTTATCAGTCTTTGTGTGGATCTGCTGGACATTAAAACAGGAATAAAACGACTTTCCCAAAGAAAATCGGTGCAAGGTATGACATGTTTTAAAAGTGCTTTAACTTAACACATTGCAATTTTTTAAAAATGTATATTTTATATGCACTGTCATTTGCATTAAATCATGTTATGCAATAAAATGCATAAGATTGCGTCGATGTTAAAACGCATCAAATCGTCATCATAGGGATGCTGGGATGCCATTCCGCTTTTGTCCTATCAGCAACGACCTTGCAGTCAGCATCCTCCGTCTCCAAGGACGCTTCTCCTATTGCGCAACTCAAATGCGTCAAAAACGCACGAAACGTCGCTCTGTGCGCACGCGACGCGTTTATTCTGCACGCCGTCTCGTCGTTTGTCGCGCGCGTCCCCGACATTCCATCAGGACGTTGAGTGCGCTTTAATGCGGTGACGTCATCACGACCGGATTGACATGTGTGGCCTGTTTCCTTTAGGTGAACGCGAGCATGCCTTTCGGGAACACTCACAACCTCCTGAAGATGAACTACACCCCGGAGCAGGAGTACCCCGACCTCAGCAAGCACAACAACCACATGGCGAAGGTCCTCACTCCGGAGCTGTATGCCAACCTGCGGGACAAACAAACCCCCAGTGGATTTACCCTCGATGACGTCATCCAGACAGGAGTAGACAACCCTGGTGAGTGTCCTTGGGGGAGGCTTGTTTGGTGATTGAATTTTTGGGCATGCAGAATGGGAATTAAATGACAGTATTCTTAAAAAAACACTTTGCGTTGATCGCCATGCCCATCATTTGGGAATCAAACCCACGATGGTGGCATCACTATCACAATGTGTGAACATGACAAGCCACGCGTTTGACATCTTTCCAAATATGTGTGTGTATTCGTTCCTGTCGACTTGGGCCTGTAACGTGGTTGGTGTCTTGTGTGACCTTTGTGCAGTCCGGCTTGTTTCTGTCATCCTGGTGGCATGCCGGTGTGCCCCCATAATGCTCTTAAATGTGTCCGAATATTCTGCCGTTCTTCCACATGCGTATCAGACAAAGTGTGTTTGATTTTCTAACGCTTTGTTTCCTAGGACATCCCTTCATCATGACGGTGGGCTGTGTCGCTGGAGATGAGGAGACATATGAAGTGTTCAAGGATCTTCTGGACCCTGTTATCGAGGACCGCCACGGTGGATACAAACCCACAGACACACACAAGACGGACTTGAACCCAGACAACCTCCAGGTATGGCGTACTTAAATTCAGCTCTTGCGTCTGTTTCGAAATGTCCTTGGTTGACACTGTTCGGATGATTTTGATAGGGCGGAGACGACCTTGACCCCAATTACGTCCTGAGCTCTAGGGTGAGAACCGGCAGGAGCATCCGTGGTTTCTGCCTTCCTCCTCACTGCAGCCGTGGAGAGAGACGCGGCATTGAAAACTTGTCCGTTGAGGGTGAGCTAATCGATCGGGTCGTGTGGGATGGCAAATGTTTAGTGCATCGTAATATCGTCCAATCAGAGGTGACCGTTCGGTTATGTTATGCGGCTGTTTGTGTATCATAGCTTTGGGATCCCTTGACGGGGACCTTAAAGGAAAATACTACGCCCTTAAAGACATGACGGACGAAGAGCAGCAGCAGCTGATTGATGACCACTTCCTGTTTGATAAGCCCGTGTCCCCGCTGCTGTTGGCCTCTGGGATGGCTCGTGATTGGCCGGATGCAAGAGGGATCTGGTGAGAGCTTGCTATTGTGAGACTAAATCAATTTCTAAATCAATTTCAGTTTTTTTAAATTATAATTTGATTTTTTTTAGGCACAATGACAATAAGACCTTCCTGGTCTGGGTGAACGAGGAAGACCACCTTCGTGTCATCTCCATGCAGAAAGGTGGAAACATGAAAGAAGTCTTTAATCGTTTCTGCACAGGCCTCACAAAGGTTGGTTTTGCTGATAAAGTCTGGAAAGTGCAAATGTGCCCTGAATTTTTACAACTCAACCCGTTTTCTTCCAGATCGAGGAGTTGTTCAAGGAGAAGGGCCATGAGTTTATGTGGAACGAGCACTTGGGCTACGTTCTAACTTGCCCCTCCAACCTGGGCACAGGCTTGCGTGGTGGTGTCCACGTCAAACTTCCCAACGTTAGCAAGCATGAGAAATTCGGTGAGATCCTAAAGCGACTGAGGCTCCAAAAGCGTGGAACAGGTAAATTTTTCGTACTTGCAATGCAAAATCGGAATGACCTACACATACATATGATTTATTACCATCCTCTCATCTCCAGGTGGAGTCGACACCGCTGCCGTCGGTGGTGTCTTTGACATCTCCAATGCAGACCGTCTGGGCTTCTCTGAGGTCGAGCTGGTTCAGATGGTGGTGGATGGAGTCAAGCTGCTTATCGAGATGGAGAAACGCCTAGAGGCGGGCCAGTCGATCGATGACCTTATTCCTGAGCAGAAGTGAACGCTTCATGACTCCCAAATTAACTCCTCCCCAGTCTCCACCAGTACTCCTGTCCTTCAGTACCAATAATCTTAACTACTCCAAGGAAATACACTCCACCCAAACGGTAGTGGCACTAAAGTTAGACGAGTCTTCCATCAGTGTGAAGGATTTTGTATTTCAAACGTCCTGCAATGTTGAAGATGGATCTTAACACCAGAAATAAAGTCTCTTTGGCCCATGGAGTATCTTGCGTCCATGTTTATTGCTCTTCATTTCAAATTTGAAGTCATGGGTATTTTAGATTCCATCCATTGATGTTGAAGCAGGTGGAATCGTAATTGGTAGTACATTTGTTAAAGTAATAATTCACCCAAAATTTTCCATTTTGAATCTATATGACAAAGGGAGATATTTTGAAGACTGATGGTTACTGGCAATCATTCAACGACATTGATTTTGTGTCCATACGATAGAAGTGAATGGGTGCCACTGCTGTCCGGTCACCAACATTCTTCTAGATATTTGTTCCATGGAAGTCATTCAGGTTCGAAATTTATAAAATTCAATACAGAGGTTTGAACTCATAACCAGAGTTATATGCACAGCACAGACTGTGAAAATGATAAATGTTTTAAACCCAAACACTAGTTTTCAACCTTAAACATCCAATGTTTTGTAGCTGATCATTGTGGTCTTGCACTGCCCTCAAGTGGCTATATAAGATCAAGATATTACATTAAATAATGGTCCAAGTCCTTTATCAAAATAAATGCCATTAAAGGGGACAATCCACCAATCACCAATTATGAATTTCTTTCCCTCAGCATGTAAAGATTTCATAGTATCGTTGATCACAAAGATATTTTGAAGAATGTTAACTGAGTTTTGACACCACTGATTACCATGGTACAAAAATAAATTGCCGAAATCGCTGAAATCTCAGTTACTAACACCAAAACATCTCTGTGTTTAGTCAAAGAAATAACACTGCACAGGGAACAATTCATAGTTGAATTTTATTTTTGGGAGGAGTATCACTTTAATGTCCTGGCAAAACTCCCCTTTAAACTCCTCTTTTTGGCATTAAAACTGTAGTTTTTTATTAACCTATTTTAGATAAATTAGATATTGATTTTAAGGAAAAAACTCCCAAATTGTATTGACAAAAATCGTGGCAAAATCTCACTTGATGGCACTAAAAAGCTTTCTACCTTGTTTTGCCAAAACTGAACCGATATGCCTGGTAAGTGAATATGTATTGTACAGATATCTACTCTCACTAAACATATAGACTAGTTTGCTTCAGCAGAACAGCCTGATTAACCTTTCAAACTGTTTTCATTTGGATGAGAGCAATTATTTACATTTTTAATCAGAGTTTCGTAAGGAAAATTGTTTGAGTTCTGAAAAGAACATATTCAGTTAGGTTCAAGTTCATTTCAGGGAGAGTAACTAAATGAAAGGAATTGTGAAGTATATACTAGCTAAGTAAATACTACCTAGATGCAAAGATTTTTATAAATTCTGTATTTTTGAGGCTACTTTGAGTGTACAATATTATATAAGAGATCAGGTACTGACAGTTATCGCAGAACCCCCCACAGCACATAATGCATTGGTTTTGAGTTCATGCAATAGAAGTAAAGGGGACTTGCTGTTCTGGTACAAACATTCTGCAAACGAAAGACAAAGATGTTTGAAATGAGAAGAAAATAAGGGAGTTTTCGTTTTGGGGTGAACCCTTAAGTCACAAAGACAATCTTACAGTCAATACACTTTTCACTTTCTGCCTTTGGATGACTATATCATAACACAACTGTGATATAAAATTGTTTTAAACAGAGAACCTGCTAAAATGCAAGAACTTCATTTAAAAATATTAATATATCAAGCATAATGAATCTCACAGTGAGTCAATAAAAAATGACATCATTTGCTTAGTATGACTCATTTCTTTTATTGTGCACATTGTAGAACACACGGTGCGAGTTACTGTATCACACCGAAGCCCACAAGGGCACGGGCAGTTTTGTCTTACAGCATTGAGTCAAGCATGTCTCCTTTTTAATCTTCCTCACAGTATACACAGGGTTTCCACAATAAAGCTCTTCACTGCCTCAAAGGCAGAATATAAAACAGGAGTGAAGTGGAATGGGCCTGAATATATAAAGCAACATAAAAAGTGTAAAATAACATACAATAAATGCTTTAAAACGAATTAATTCAAAGCGCTTCAAAATAAACTGCAGTCCAGCGAAACTCGATTTCTTAAAAGAATGAACTGAAAGTATCAGTCCCTGTAGGTTAAATCTGAAATCGCTTCATAATGAATCTCCAAGGTTCTAAAGCCCCAGCTTAGCTTTTCTCTATTAAAGTACACAATCTCTCTCTGCACACATTAAAAAAAAAAACTTCTCTCTTGCTGTCATCCGCACACAAAATGCATTTCCTCATCTTTCTGCAATAACTTCAAATCACACTCATACCACGCGTCAATTCACATATGCACATTTTATAATCTGCCATATACATTCCCATCAGTAAATGGGATTTCTCAGTCATAGGTCTAAATAATGCTTTTAGGCTGTGTATGATTTTGTTCTGTGCTCTCATGAGCTTCCAGTTCATACACTTGTTTTGTAGATGAGCTCAAAAATTATGAACACAAATACGCAAATCATACTGAATTCCCTCACAGACAGAGTGCTGAAGGACACTATCCCAGTCCTCCTGGCAAATATCATTGGTAAAGCCATGACCAGTGAACCGCAAGCTTATCAAAGTGATTAGTGTTTTCATCCCCAAGTACTTTAATCGATTTATATGAATTGAGATAAGATAAAACATTAGTGACAGGTGGAAGGAGACAGACTGAGACACAGAAGAAACCTGAGGCAGCGTGTTTGGCTTTTATAATGCTGTTATATCGAAGTGTGTGTGAATGTGTGTGTGTTTGTGTGTGCGTGTGTGTGCGTGTGTGTGTGGTTTTGTAGCGCTTTAGGTTGATTGTGCCTCTGGTGGGGTTCAGGGTTTAGCAGCTTCTGTAGTCGAAGTGGCACACAGAGGTGAAAGATGGAGGCTTTACACCCCAAACATCAGTCAGTCCAGTCGATCACCCAGGAAAGGGGTTTAAAAAAAGCAAAGGTTGGTTAAGCCAGAGATCTCTGACGTGGTTTTATTCTGGGGTACAGCTGTTGATATAAAAACATTGTTATAGTTGGTTTAAAGGTGCAATAACAAAATTTGGGTCCGTGTGGATTTGGACCTACCCCCAACAGGTTACGTGGCACGTAGCCCTCTTTGTCGTTGAGTTTGCTCCACCACCAGTCCGTCTCTGTGTCATCTTTCCTGCGCAGGACAGTTATGGCATCTCCCTCCTGAAAGGAAAGCTCATCTGCACTCTGAGCTTCATACTCCCACAAAGCATACACAACTCCTTTATTCATGACACCCATCTTCTCCTGCACACCTGTTAACACAGACAAAAATTTGTCAGTTGTATAAATGTTAAAACAGTTTTGTAGTTAGTATACAAGCATCTCTATTGATTTATTCCTTTCCATAAAGAAATTATGCCTGCTTGATAATGAAAAAATATCACACTTAAGACGATTACTCAATGACATAAAAAAAAAAATTCTACACACTGGCAAAACCTAAATATAATATTTTGGTATAAAAATGTAATATAAGTAGCGTTTATTTCCAAAATGAGATAACTCCATTTTTGCATTTAGAAAAAAATCATGATCTTTATTTTGTTATGTTTAAATAATGTTTAATAGTGTTCGTAAGCTGTATTTTTATAATTATAATGGCTTTATTAAAACAAAGAAATACTACTAAATAATTATAATCACTTCAAAGCAATGTTAAAATCTAGCTATTAACATATTAATCCATAATTGATCTTAAAATACATGTAAAAACATTACTATAGTGTTGTTTAAACATGAATAAGAATTTAATGTTTTTGCAGTATCTTTTCTGTTAAATAAAAAGCGATTCTAGATGAGAATTAAGCTATAAGTTTGTAATGTGGTTCAAGAACAGTTTGGTTATGAGCATTCTTTCAGAACACAAAAATCTATACTAAATCATCTTAAGTGATTAAAAACTCAAGGTGAATAAATATTAAAATAATATTTTGGGGGGTGACCTATCCCTTTCGATACCTAGAAATAGCAATTTCATAAAAGCCAGGTTTATTTTAGTGTTCTTCTAATTTTTAAGGACTTTAGTTAAATTCAGTGATGTAAAAGATTTAAATGAAAGGGTATTCTAACCATAAAGGAACTGTGAGCACTGTATGTAGCCCTCCTCCATCTCTTCACATTTATCTGCTGCCGTCTCCACATCACTGATGGTGGTGGCAAAGATGGCTGCGCCAGACTCCACCAGCAGCTTACACAGGTGCACGCTGTTACAGGAAGCAGCACAGTGCAAGGGCGTCCTGCACACAACACCTCACATCAGTAAGTCTTTCTACACAAGCCCTTTTTTACAAGTCTAGCGGGATGATATTTTTTCTGACATGACTGTTTTAAAAACAGCGTTTCCTGACTAATCACATGTCAATGTTCCTGTCTCCTCACCATCCATCACTGTCTGCAGCATTGACATTAACCCCAAAGTCCAGCAGGAACTTGACGATATGATGGTGGCCAGCACACACTGCGTTATGAAGGGGTGTAATTCCCTCATCGTTGGGGGTGCTGGGATTGTGAACCTACAAAATGAAAAAATCATAACTGGTTAATACAAAATAAAGATGTTACCTGTTGAGGTCAGTTGTGGTCTGTTGGTTAGAAAGTTGGACTTGTAAGCTGAAGGATGCTGGTTTGATTCTCAGTGCCAGCAAGCAATGGCTGAAGGGCTCTTGAGTAAGACATCTTACCCCTGTTTGCTCTACAGTGATAGGTCGCCACTGCACACTACTTGTAAGTTTTGCTTTGGTTAAAAGCATCTTCCAAATAAAAATGTAAATGAATCGTGGTGCGTCATACCTCATATATTATTCTTTGTACGAGATCAAACTCTCCTTCAAGTGAGGCGTCCAACAACAGGGCGAGCGGGTTGAACTTCACCCTTAAGCCGTTACCCGTTCGTTCCGAGTTTGGCTTTTTTAGGTTAGTACGTTTGCCCTGGGGAACACATGGAGAACACATGCTTGAACACTTCATGCATACATATAAAATAATTTGTAAGCAAATTAAATATGAAGTACTAGCCAACACACCACAAACTCAGATGAGGTTTCTGCCTCCTCAGGCGTGTTTGCCTCTGCTACTGGGCTCGGCAAGGCAGCTGATGGCTCAGCAGGATTATTGTTACTATCTTCTGACTGTTCTGGTACGGGATGGGTTAGCCCTTCGACTGCTTGCTGCTGAGGATCATTATCATTGGCGTTCTCCTGCTGGACAACCGCTTCTGCAACAGCGCCCTCATGAGGCTGGTAGGTTGTTTCAGAGGGTAGATTTCCGTTATCCGCATCAAACAGATTTTCACCCGTTGGTGCTGAGGGCTGGTAGAATGGATTGACTCCTCCACCTCCGTTTACTCCTCCTTCCATACCACCGGCCAGGGTGTTGAATCGCTGATATAGAAGCTTCTGGATGTTGGGCCCATTGGGGCCTTCTGGTTCCGTAATAGAGCTGCGTTTTTTGAGCGGTCGTGGAGCGTTGGCGTGTTTCTTGCGCAAGGACTCCAGTTCAGCATCGCTTTGGTAGCGCATGGGAGAGTGCACCATGGGCGTGAGTTTAGTGGGGCTAAGGGGTCGTGGAATGTGGTCCACGTTGGGTGGGGGTGGCTCGGGGACACAAACCATGACTTGGCGCTCAAAATCAAACTCGCTATCCAATGCGTCTTCTCCAGAAATTTGAAATGCCGGAAAGGCCCCAGTTCCACCAAAAGATAATGGAGAGGCAGGCGAAGAGCTAGATGGCAGGACTGGCTTACCGTATACTGCAAACAAAAGGGACAGATACTCAACAACATTGTACCAATCTTAAATTGATAAAAACACAAATATCAGTTAAAATCAGTTGTGTACCTGCTTTAACTGCGGGTTTGCTGTTCATCTGGAAGTTTTTGTGAGCTGTCTGCTGTAGGTACATGTGGTAGATGGAGCTTGAGTTCATTGTTGGTGGCCCTTTCCTTGGTGACTGTGGTCTTGAGCCCTTGTCTGGGATGAAAGGCCGTACAGCTACAGCCAGAGGAGGATCAGGTCTTTCCCCCGGTGGAAAAAAAGGTGGATTTGACTGAAAGGTGGGGCTGGGAGGGACAGAAATGCGCTGCTGGATCTGCTGAGAGGACGAGCCAGTAGGTGCAGGCGGGACCCGGGGCCAGGCCGGTGGAGGCGGTGGGTGGTTAGGTAGGCTGGGCACGGGTCGGAGAGGAATGTCTTTACGACGATCCAAGGAGCTGGTGGAGCCGGAGTTGGCAGATGAGAGGGGGTGATTGCTGGTGTGGGCTCCGTATGGAGGGGGCTGGGGCTTACCAGGAGGAACTGGGCCCAGTTTACTTGCATCCTGAATCTAAGTGCAAAGGTTACAAAAGGGTAAATGCTATAAGAATGATGCATTAAAAATAAAAGAAATGCTTTAGAGAGACTTAAAGAGAGATTTCACATGGGTATGTAAACTACCAAATGTTGAAATCTATGCTTATTGGTATCATAAAAACTTTTTGTAAAAGTATTTTTTTTCCATTTTAAGGTTGACATTTTAACGGAATCGCCCAGATGCAAAAACCAACACAGGATTCAAGCTAAAAGTACATTGAGATTGCCACTGGGGGGCAAACTGCAACAGCTCCTGAATTCACATTCAAAACAGAGCCAGCTTTTAATAAAAATACCTTATCTGATGGAGTTCCTGCAGGTGATGCTGTTTTACTGGTCTTGTCTGTTCCTGACTCCTTCCAGTCAGGTGGCTTGACTGATGTGTTGCCCTTGGTGAGGGTGGGCCAGTTGACATCATTCGCTAGAAAGAAAGAGAAAGCGTTAGCACTACATCACATGGGACGACGCCCCTTACAATACAGTTTACTTATTAGGGCACAATGATGAACAGGATTGCTAGTATTAGACAGAGTAAAGCAGCAAGCATATGGTAGAGCTGAAGTAGCTTATTGAGTTTAAAGGTTTTAAGGGTTTTAGTTTACCCCAAAATTTTACATTTTGGTATTTTTTTCGCACCTACTGATCATTTCATACCCGAATGACTTTCTTTCTTCTGCAGAACACAAATGAAAATATGTAGAATGTAAGTTACCATTGACTTCTTTTTTAATGGAGAAAAGAAACAAAGCAATCAACTGTTGCTATCATTTTTCAAAATAACTTTTTTTGTGATCTGCCCAGAAACAAAAGCCTTGTTGGTTTGAAATGTTAAATGCCTAAGTGAATGATGAACTTTTATTTTGGGGTGACCTATGCCAATAAGAGGCAAATGGTGAACACATGTATCGTATAAGGTCTGAATATGTTTCTTAAATCTCCAGGAATGTTTTTATACATTTGAAAATAGTGATGCAATTAATTTTTTTCTGAATACATGTTTCTGTATAGTAACAATTAGGGGTCTTTAATGGGTTTTGTGGTGGTGGTATAAAAGTACTACCTTATATATAAAATATATTAAAGTTGTATTGAATGTGCAGATTAATATGCAAAAAAAACAAAAGCATACGTTTTCCAGAAAGGATGTGTTAGAAAAGATTAAATGAACATAAAATGTTCTAATGCATTTCTAAATGTACTTGAGGCCTGCTGAGAAAATTTCACTTGCGCAGAGCAGGAACGAGGAGGCAGAGACACCATTGAACCTTATCAGAGTAGAGTACTCATCCCAGCACATATCCTCTCTTCAGACATTCCCTTGTGACGTCACCTTACACATCTACTTTAAGCTCATTTCTTATTCACAGACGCAGACACAGTCATGTACACACATACTTCATTCAACAGGATCAGAGTAGCTGGCTCACTTGATTCTGTCATGAAACCGTTTTGCAGCTAGGAGGAAATAAAATTTATTATCTTTAAAATATATTTTTAATTTAAAGTTATGTAAATAAAATTAACAGAACAGGGGATCATTCTTTAAGTTAACTATGTTATTTTGAAAACATATGAATTCTAGAATTCTTTGTACTGATAATTTTGGATAAACTTTAAAAACAATGGAACAATGGACTGGAAACAAGATAACCTGAGCTTTAATAAAAAAATGTGCTCATGTTATAATCAGAGATTTTGTGTATCATATCTTTAATGCCTGATTTTCAACACTTCAAACTGCACGAATACTACTATTGAGGTATAAAATGTGAGAAAACTTCACACAATGGATTCTATGTTTGGACACGGCATTGGACTCATGAGGGTCTCTTTCATGCTTTCTTTGATCCTGCCCACTACCCTGACTAAGGTTCAGAGGTCTTTCCTCCTGCCCTTTATCAGACACCTTCCCACTCACGAGAGGGGCCGTCCGTTCCTGCTGCAGAGCAGGAGCCCGTGGGTGGAGCCCCTGGACCAGGACGGGGCTCTGTAGGGGGCGGGGCAATCGGGTCCACTATGATGTCTAAATCAGAGACCTTCCACGGGCCAGGAGGCTTTCTCACTCCATCTAACCCACCCCACAAATACCACACCAACAAAGTACAAGAACAGCAGAGAAAAGAGAGTAACACACAAAAAAGTACACAGCACAGTGCAGAAATGACAGTATAGAAGTGAAAAAAGTAGATATCGACTGTAAAAAACTAGGAGAGGAAACAGACAGCTGGAGTTGATTGGATACATGCGGTTGTCCTAATGAGAAAGTTCTTACTGTGTGTATTACACACATTTGTAATGACATATTTTTTCTGATATTTCATTTTACATAAATGTTTGGCAGTGTCATAAAGGAAAACGTGTGGACTCACCTGATTTTGACCGGCCATGGTTTACTGGGGTGTTGACCCCCAGTGACTGTGGTTTGAGGGGTTCAGGGGGAACTGCATAACCCTCCTGTCTGCTCGGTACTGGGACCTGGATGTAGGGTCCTACAGCGGCCACACGCCCGCTATTTCCGGAAGCTGGCTGTGGGGAGGGAGGACCATTTACTCTATTCAGCTACAGGATGGAGAAAGAGAGGAATTGAAATGTAAAGTATTGGAAATAATAATCCTTGTTTAATACTCATTGAAGAACATTTCAAGAAAGTTCACATGTGTGAGTAGATCTGAACAGGCATACTAAATACATCAAGGAAATAAATCTAATAATTGAGTATATAAAGCACTCCTGGCCTTACAGGAAGGTTTTCTTTTTGACGTGCCTCAGCTTTTCTCTTGTACAGTCGATCACGGAGTTCACTGATACGTTTGTCCATCAGCGTCACCTCCATGTTTCTCTTATTCAACAGCTCCTTCTGCTGCTGCAGCTTGCTGTTCTGGTCCTGATTCAGCTTATTACGTATCTGACGAAAGGAACACATCCACAAAATAACCATTAATGTCATTATAAGTGTGACACACAGAACTGTTTTTTTACTACACTTGAAATGCTTGTTATCCTCGCTGAATTCAACAATGCAAACACAATTGTCATTTATTTTAACACATCTCAAAACACAACAGATTATTAAAAGCCAGATATATATTATCTGCTGATTGTCTCTCGAGCAGGAATGCTGGCTGCGCATTTTGTGCTCTGTAACATGCTTTGCAAAGTTCTTGGAAGGCATGACCTACCAACTTAGTCATGACAGCTATATAAACTTTTTGTAACCCATTTTTTCAGGCTAATTGCAACTAAGACAGAAATGAAAAGGGGGTAAAACAAACTATTGGACAAAAATGTCATAAAGGAAAAATAAGGGATATACATTTATTGCGATTAATCAGCATTGCCTATGTGATCGTCTGAACTCTATTTATCCTGCCCTTTATTTATCGTCAGAACGCAATAACCTTTTCTAATTAATTGCATAAGTTTTATTTTGTGGGTAAACGTACCCTTTAAGGGTGTCAAGATGGTGAAAAGAATCCTCAAACACAGAATCAGAACAAAGAGAAAGGTGAATTGAGAAACATTGAATGTGGCATGGTTGCTGGTGCCTTACGGGTCGGTTGAGCATTTCGTAAATTTCACATTGCTAAAGCTCAGAATATATGTAAAACTTGTCAAAAACATGACAAAAGTTTGCTTGAATGACCCCACAGTCACAATTGTCCAATAGAGATTGTGAATGATGAACCTGCAGCTGACAAATGTGCAGCAATTGTGTGATGCAACATTATTTTAAAGAACCCAAATCAGAGATTTTTCCAGCACCTTGTTGAATTCATACCTCAATGAATTAAATCACAAAATGGGTCCAAAACGCCAGGCAAGCATTTACATTTAACCATATTTGATCATGTAATTCATTTAATACCTGCAGCTCCTGGTAGAGTTTGCGGAGCTCCAGTGCAGCGGTGCCTGTGACCTGGCCCCCGACGGTCTGCAGGCCGTTCAGTTTGCCCCTCCTCAGGTCCTCCAGCTGCTGACTGAGCTGATCCACCCTCAACACAGCCGCCTGCAGCTCTGACTGCTTCTCTTGGAAAAGCCCACTGATGTGCTCTATCTCTGCGGCTAACAAACACAAACACAGGGTCATGCCCATGCAGACATTCAAGCCAATTTACATAAGTTGAGGAATTTTTTCCCCATCATGTTCAATCCAAATACGACGCATCATTAGAGAGGTTTCACAGTGGACTTTTAGCTGTTGCTAAGTTACAGGATGAAGTATTGTACATGCATGGTGAACAGATGTTTTCTATGGTATTTTACATCATTATTGTTAAGGTAATGAAGCCTAAATATTCTCACTGCATGAACAAGCAACTCAGGCGAGGGTTAAAGGAGTAGGCGAACCTGAACCTGAGATGTTAGGCTTAATGTTAGTGACTGACAGCATCAGTCTCAATAAACATTCAGCGCATGGGGAAAAATAGCAGAGTACCAATAACATGAAGTACCAATGCAACTACATAATAATACCATGGGGCAGGAATTTTTAACAACTCAACTGTTTATGGGATTTGTCTATTGAAGTGGAAAATCTCTTTGGGAGATTTGTGTGTGTAGATGACTATTCTCAGACCTTGACTAAACTAATCCATGTATGTGTTGATTTGTGGAACCTCTTCTTCTAAAACTTTATGACTTGTGCTAGATCGATATAGCCAGCATATTTCTTTGTTTTTATGTAAAAAATTCTACACAAAAAAAAGAGTACATTTTAAAGCTTTGAAATTAATAAAATATCTAACTGTTAAAATGTTGTGTATATGTAAGTTAAATAAGCAAATCTGATTAGCTCAAACATTTCTAGTAGAATCGACCAAAATTTGTGGTTGTATTACAAACATTAATTATTGTACTGTTGAATAAATACTTTTTTTACATAAGCTAAAAAGATATTTGTACGTTTTAAACAAATTAACTTTTGGATTTTTAATCAATCTTTTTAATATTTTCAATCAAAATATCAATGTATCGTTTTAAAAGATTTTACCAAGTTAATATAACCGTTTATTTTTGTGATCTTTACAACGGCACATGAAATATATTTTACATTTTGTTTGTATCATCTTGATAAATGAAACATTGTGGGTAATTGTGAATTGCATGATAGGTCATGTAACACATACACAGGTTGCCGTTGATGACTTTGCTGTAGTCCACTTGGCCTCTCATGGCTCTGATTTTCTTGAGTTTGGCTTCCTGACTCTCAACCCGCTCCTTAAGCCTCTGCAGTTTCTCAGTCTCAGACACAGACTGTTGCTGACGCCGCTCCTGCTGCTTCAGATAACGCAAACGTTGCTCCTGCATAAAAAAAAACCTAATGTCAAACTGCCAAGAAGATAGAGACAAATTACATTTCTTAAGACAAAATTATCTTTTTATGCCATATTATTTTCTTAGTAATCACACTAATATCTTTAATTCCGAATGCATTTTCTCTGAGGTCAATGCCATTATTGCAGTGGAGCGGGGCCTGTTTAAGCCCTCTGGGCTCTGTAATGCAGAGTAGGGTGCATTTAAGACACCCCCATATAATCATTTTACATCCCAACAGTGCTTCAATATACTATCAACATCCAGCAGTTTGCGATCAAGAGTAATACTTGTAGAAAAAGTATTTCACAGTGTACTGTTAATGCTTACAGTGCTGAATTAAGAAAAAAAAGAGAAAACAGTACCCGGCATTTTATCATTGTCTATCTACAGACAACACAAACACATCCAATTGATGTGAATTGAAAACAGGGTCTGAGTAAGTGAGAAAGCTTAAAATAGCACACGTGGATTTTCGATGACTGGAGGCTTAGTGTCATCACGGTATATACACTCACAACAATAATAAACAGCACTCTCATCCTGACTGTTCTGAGATCAGCGCTCTCGTCATTTCAAGAGGGGCTGTATCTGATCTAGGAACAGTCCCTGTGAGCATCATGCCCGATCTAGATTCCACGCTTTACTCTTTGTTGATTGAAGAGACAAAGATATTTAGCGTCTGTGGAAGAAAAATGACATCTGCGGCATACAGACAGCTGTTGACTGCCAAAATATTTCCATTTTGGTTACTAGACGTCTTGTTTCCCGCCCTCAGTTTCCATGAGTAACCTGACTAAAATTGTCAGAACATGCTGACCTATAGATGACACTGAGGAAAACAGATGAGGTCAGTAGCTTAATACATGTAGTTACAATATAACACAACGCACAACTAATAATAAAAAGCTTAGTGTTTTTGCTAAACAAAGCGTCAGGTCAACACGTTGCTTCATTTTCAATAATTATATTTAATTACAGGTATACTTAACTGATACATTGCACATAAACATACAGAGCTTTTGCAAAACCCCGCCAATTCAATATAGCAACTTTATGGACAGATCTCATTTTGAAAAAATCCCATAGACTCCTATGCAACGATTGAGATAATAAAGGTTTTTGCCATGGATTACAACTAAGAATGCCATGTGTAAACACCCAAAATGACAGAATTAATTATACACCAACAAATGCCTTAATCAGCAGAGTAAGATGTTTGAAAAACACATATGCGATCATCAAAATATGTACTGACAAAGTGCAGTAAAGTCCTCAGCAGCTTTAGTTGCCCACATTTTTACAGTAAATGGGCTAAAATTTTAAACGAAATAAGGACTCATAACAGGTGCAAATTTATGTAAGTCCAAATGTCCAAAATAATTGTATATCTTTAAAGAATCAACAAGGTATTTCACAATAATCGATAAATATAGGTTTGAGAATGACACACGTAGTCTACGACAGAAAAAGCAAAAAATTCAAAACAAAAAAGTTATAACCAATAAATGCAGAATATATTTTATTAATGACAAATGAAAACAGACGCATCTGTAA
>CM065658.1:10420166-10454892 GCA_033220385.1 Triplophysa yarkandensis | reverse complement strand
TTTAAGTAAAGATTACAGTGTAGTTTTCAAGTCTCAGTTATGGCTATAATAAATCTCATTAAATTCTCCCAATACAACATCATCTGTTGTATTGGGAGAATACAACATACATTTACTCTTATTTCAGTATATTTTTATAACAGAGTTAAATGTGATTAATGCATTGGATCTTATGTTCCATAAAAGTGAAAATATGACACATTTGTAGTTTTTAAGACATACATTTAGTGATCTCAGATGTGTGGAGGACAGCCTGTGTTGGTCAATGTAGAAAGAAAGAAAACAGATTTATTCTCATATATTGTCAGTTTGCTTGGACAGATAAAGTGTTTTGGCTCTCTCACACTTGAGGTGTGATCGTACAGATTCAGCCGCTTTGATCTGTCCTTGTACAACACATTTAAGGCGATCATTGAGCACCAGGATTATGTTAACCTCAACCGAGGACTAATACGGTCACAGCTGCAGAGAACTTCTTCATGGTGTCTATATCACTCTCTCTGTGTCTCCATTCACCACCTCAACACTAGATTCTGAACGGTTCTATCTCTGTTTTAGATCCAGAATGGAGTCACTCAACCGATCGGCATGGACGGAGCCCATCCCGGGGGATTACAACTCCACTGGATTTTCCGGAACGTCAGCGTCAAACGGGAATTACAGTACCAATGTATCAGATCAAAGCATGCCGTTTCAGGGAAGCAGTACCATGATGACGGCGGTGATATCCTTAACTGTGTTTATCGTTGGGCTGACCGGTAACACGTTAGCCATTTACGTGGTTTTACGTTACGCTAAAATGAAAACGGTTACCAACATCTATATTTTGAACTTGGCCGTGGCGGATGAACTTTACATCTTGGGCCTGCCGTTCCTCACGACACAAAACGTGCTCTCTTACTGGCCCTTCGGCTCCTTCCTGTGCCGCGTCGTCATGACGGCAGACTCGCTGAATCAGTTCACCAGCATCTTCTGTTTGACGGTCATGAGCATTGACCGTTATTTAGCCGTTGTGCATCCTATTCGCTCTACCAGGTGGCGCCGGCCACGAGTAGCTAAAGCCGTCAGCGCCGCTGTGTGGGCCTTTTCGTTCGTTGTAGTTCTTCCCGTGGTCATATTTTCCGACGTCCAGGCCACATTTAACTCCTGCAACCTGAATTGGCCGGAGCCACGCGACGTTTGGTCCACAGCGTTCATCTTGTACACCGCCACGCTCGGCTTCTTCGGCCCCCTACTGGTCATCTGCTTGTGTTACCTCCTCATCATAGTAAAGGTGAAGTCATCCGGGGCCCGGACGGGAATTACAAAACGCAGGCGCTCGGAACGGAAGGTGACGCGGATGGTGGTCGTGATCGTGGTGGTGTTTGTTCTCTGCTGGCTGCCGTTCTATATCATCAACATCGTTAACTTGTTCTTCATCCTCCCAGAGAGCAGCGTGATGGCAGGGGTGTATTTTTTCGCCGTCATCCTGTCGTACGTCAACAGCTGCGCCAATCCGCTTCTCTACATGTTTTTGTCCGACAACTTCAAGCAGAGTTTTCGGAAGGTCCTGTGTGTGAAGAAGGCGAACGGCGTGGAGGACGGAGATCCAAGTGTGCCCCGGACAGAGAAAGTAACGACCAATGAAACCACGTTCATTACGCCGCGGAACAACGACTTTAACGGGCACATGCAGAACAGCCAGGTAAATCTACTCGGAAAACAGACGTTACGTCTCGCAGACACTCATCTCTTTTAATACTGTTTATGCTTTTGCATGCGTTTCATGACCAGACACAGGCTCGCTGCCCCTGGCTATTCAACAACTCAATTATACAAAATTACCCAATATTTACTCACACAGAAAAACAAACCTGAATACTGGAAATGTCCATTATGTTTTGTGAAGGCTTCCAATACCAATCTCAAAACGGGCATATATTGTTAAAGTGATAATTCACCAGAAATAAAAATTTGACATCTACTCCTTTTGTCATTTCAAACCTGAAGTTCATTCCATGCAAAGGCAGATATTATTACAGCCGTAGCTGTACCCATTCGCTTCTATTGTATGGACACAAAACCAATGCAGCTCAATGGGTACCAATATTTGTCCAATTAACTTCCCATGACCTGCGGACCGAAAAACTCAAACAAGTTTTAAAATGTCAAGAGGACTGAATAAACGATGACTAATTGTTAGTTGGGATTGACCTTAGAGTGAGTCAATAATAAATGCAGTCCTTCGAGGTGTTTAGAAGGACGTGAAGTCAGTACACAAAATGAAGAAAGATAAACTAAAAAGTTAACATGACTTTTTATCCGGCCGTTCACTTCTGTATGGAGGTAATTCCCTATGGGTTACAAAGATGTTGGGAATTTCACATTGGATACAGCTGCCAACATGCTTATCCACTCTCGCTCCCCAGAGAGACTCTAACTGCAACTGATTTACGGAGAACAAAATCGACAGTGAAATGTGTTTGTGTGCATGCGTGCGTGTGTGTGTGTTTGCGTGCCTTCCTGTCCATCATTCAGAACCCTTTATGTGCCCTCAGGGAGAAAACCACTCATATGTTCCTAATAAACTTTCCCAATGTTCTTCTATGTGAGAATCTGTATCTGTGTGAGAGAGAGAGAGAGGTTATGGCCAAAATCTTATTTCAACATATGAGCTGCAATTTTTGGTCTGATATTAAATTGTTCTTTTTCTTGGAGATAAATGGACTTCTTAGTATACAGTGTGTTTGTGTGCTGTATGTGTGAGTATGTTATGAACGGAAACCGTAGCTATAGGAATGAAATGTGGTAGTAATTCTCAAACCCCCCGCGGTTCCGGAGGCCATCCGTCCTGAAACCGAGGTCACTTGCATGCTTTCCCCATTCGGATCGTGACACAAAATAAGATCAGTCTCACATGCATGACTACATCACTATGGATTGTGAATTAGGAATATGGCTTATTTTGTGCCATATGAGATGTCAAAGTTTGGTCCTGAGAATATAGACTCCAAACCATTAAAATAAAGAAGGATGTGAGAAAGAATGTTTAAAATCACAAGCGTGGAGAAGGAAGGCTTGTGTGGGTATTTTATATTTATAGTATTTTTTATAAGAACAGTTCATCCAGAAATAAATGTATTATTATTCACTCACCCTGTGTCACATGTAAATATATGATTTTATGTTGCTCAATATATGGTATTATTTTTTATCACCCTAATAATATTTTATACCCAGAAACAAACCTTTTTCATATTTACATTTTATTAAAACATTATTTACCAGATTTAAAATTTCATTTGAATCACAAAGAATATGCTATGTTTGTGTCACTATAGAGTAAAAAAGAACACAGCTGTTCAGATGTGTTTTGTGTTTCTGCAGGGTCTTCAGTTAGAACCGTGCACGAGCTCATCTGAGAAACCACGGACCACAAAACCACAGATCATTGGACAGTCCACTCTTTAAACTCGTTCTCCGCTGTCATCTTTATTTAATCCCCTTCTCTGTTCTTTGTTTTTGCATCATTGGCTTCGAGTTGTGGCCTCAGTCTCAAGAAAAAAAAACATATGTGCCGGCGGCACAGAAGAGCACAGCATCCACATGCCCTCAGTCACCACACCTATCCCAGCCGTGACCCGTGACCCTGCCCGGCCCTGAGAGCCCATCTGAACAATGCCAGGATGCTGTACTCCATAGGTGGTGTGAAAACAGAAGAAAAACAGAGAAAAGAAGGCATTGTAGGGCGAGCATTTTAGACACAGGGGATTTATATTGCTGTCATAACACAGGTGTGAACCTCACATGTCCAGAACAAATTATACCTTAACATTAAGATTTTTGCTTTCTTTTTCTTACAAAACGTCACCCTATATTTTATAGAATTTTATCTATATGCAGAATCTCAATATATGATTTTATTTTGCGATCAAATTCACCAATTATTTTTAAAAATAGGATTTAAAAATGAGGATTTTAAAACTAAGTCACCAATTATTTTTAAAATAAGGATTGTACAAACGTATTCTATCCATCTGATACTGAACAAATTTCTATATTTCTAACTCAAGGAAAACCATATTAATATTGTACATTTTAAATACTGAACACTGAGATGCTACTTAGTTTTAAACACTTTCTGTCTAATGTCTCTTAGTTAATTATTAAGAGTTTAATGGCCTAATTTTCTTTTTCCAGATTTTGCGGTATTGCTTGGGGTAAGATATATACTATAGTAAATCATCTCTATGTTCCTGAATATAAAATGCAAGCTTTACTCAGCGTCATCTGTTCATCGGTTACTGCTTCTATGTAAGGTGTCATTGCTGTTTTCTTTTATGTCAGCGGACAATAAATCACGGCAGTTGTGTTGTAAAGGACATGTTCACCCAGACCTGATCCTTACCGCTCACATGAAGACTAGGTTCAAAAAAGATGGTGAAACTATGACATCCCTTGTGAATGTCTCCAGATCAGTCTATTGAAACGGCTGAGAGTCTTGAATCTCTTGGGAGAGCGTTAAGGGTTTTCCAGTATGAGGTTCAAGACTTTTTTGACTTATATTGATGTGTTCGTCGTCTGCTCTCTGCCATACGTAGCAAAGTGCCTTTTCATGTTGTGGACACTATTAGCACAAGATTAAAAACATAAGACCTTAACCGAGGCTTTACAGACGTTTGGGTATTTAGTTACTGTACGGTTCACCCGGTGTTGTTTAATGGTGGCCTGTTGCATTAAATGTTTATGAATATATGTGATAGGTTTAAGATTTGTGTGCTCTTTAAGAAACTTTCTATCACCACCGGTGTCATTTAAACCACAGCAACTGTCTTTCTGAAGCTCACATTTGCATTGGCACGCAAAATTGTACAAAACGTACAAAAAAAAAACAAACAGCAGGAATACTCTGCATATGTCAGGTGACATCTTTTGTCGACGTCTTAAGATCTTTAATGTTGTAGGTGGGCGACTTCTGCTGTGTGCGTTCATGTGTGTATTTAGATGTCGAGAATGTTTATTGTGTTTTAGTGCTAACTGTGCCTCCAAAATACGCTTTAATGCCATCTTTGATCCAGCAGGCATGACTCAAACCCCACCATATCTCTCAGAAGGGGTTACAATCCCTTGAAAATCCTCTTTATGAAACGAAATGTATGTATAATGCACAAGTATAATTTTTGCAATATTTGTATTAATTATTTAAAGGATTCAACTTTATTCAGCATTTCGTTGTTATGGAACATTTTTAGGAAACTTGAAAATTACACATTTTGAATTTAATTTAATTTTATTGGAAATAAGAACTTAAAAAGCATCAGTACTTTATTTGCTCACTTAATAGGGCCCATATAGCACACACATTTTCTCAGAATGACCCTTCTAATTACATACAACCCTTTTCTAAAACACATTAAGACTAGTGACTAGATTGAAAACATCTTAAATTGCTATAATGTTTTAGGGAGCTTTGTAAAGTGCACACCCTGATGAGAAATGTGCACACACGGCTGCTGTCTGACAAGTGAAATCAAGTGAAAATCAAACATTTGAGATGTATAATCACTGTTTTAGTCTAAATAAAAATATGTCTGTTAGCCATCTGGTCTGGACATCACTTCTGTTGTTGCCCTGTTTTAGCAGATGTGGGCATGTGCTGCCCATACATATTTTTGTGTCTTCTATTGAAATGTATCAATTTTTAACATCATTAAAAGTGTTAAAAAAGTAATACTAAAACGTAATTGTGCCATGCAGTTATTTCAGATTATCTGTAATTAAAAAAAGATCATAATTGTACAAGATTATCATAATTATTGATATACAGCGCACATTACGCACACTGTGTCATACAATTCTCACAATATTTCGCGATATATTTTGATGTGATTTTTTGTCTTAATTTGATTTCATTATGTGGTTTCTTCCTTAATCTCATTCAGGTTTCCATCTCTGTCTATTCCACATTCAACAAAGTCTTTACATTCATCCGTCCCACTTCAGTTGTTCTGGGAGTATGAAAGGACTCTCTGCATCTTCATTTTTCCTTTCTTTGTCACATCCCAGTGTCACAGTTGTGTGATATTTCAGAGCTCTTCAGATGCACTCATCACACAACATCCTCATTTTGTGTATAGCCGAGGCCACAGAGGCTCAAGAAGAATCGTTTGGAAATCAGTTTATGAATGTAGCAGACGCAAATAAAGCTGTGATGAAATCAAACATCAATCCTACCAGACAGACCAGTAAATCCTCGATGCGAAAACCACAAAAACAGAGGACCAAAACAATAAACTGTCAGAATTTGGGACAAACAGTTTCGCTTCATAACCAGACAGAATGTAGACCCCTGACTCAGATGCAAAGACTCTATTCATCTCCTCATCATCAGAGTAACATTTACTAAATCATTTATTTCTAACAGGAGTACCGATAACATCTTCTTTTCTCTTCTTTAATAACGTTTCCAAGGCTTCTCTTTTTGGGTTTCAATCTTGGATGCCTTTTGAATTCTCGAATTCCATCCCGTCGGTTCCAACGAGTCTGGATTCAGTTTCCCCGACCTTCAGAATGTCCTCAAAGTGAGAGGTGTAAAGAAATCTCCCTAAAGTGGCATGTCTGTAAGTCAGGGCCAAAAGCATTGGGTAGTCAGAAACGCTTTTCCCAACCAAAAGAACGCCAGACAGAAGTAGAAGGTGCCCAATCACTTGTTCCTTTCACAGAATCCAAGATTGGTCAGAGCAGATTCATTAAACAGGTACTTTGGAAAGAATCGTCATCGTTTATTCCCAAATCTGCTGGTGTCTGTAAACTGTTTCGCGGCCTATAACAATGGTGGAAACCTTTTTTTCTTTTGCAGATACATTTGGGGATTGTGTGCAAAACAGACGAACGTTCATGCAAATCTCTGGAAGCCATAGTAAATCATGTAGATAGGGATGCACTGAATCACATCCGTTTGTAGAAACAATATCCTTCAGAGATCGCTTTCCTCACGCATTACCTCAGTTCTCATCACTTGTGGGTCTTCTGGGATGTTACAGGCATTCTTGTTCAAGGAGTTGAAGAGGCCAATCCAACAGTTCTTCAAAGTTTCGCACTAAAGCCTGAAGAAAATTGTTCAGCAACATGCTCAGATGTTGGAAGTCACGAACCAATTTTTCGAAACGCTACTCTTGTTCTTTTGAAAATAACAGAAAAACATTAACTCTCACAGAAGCAAGAAACTGAATCTTTAGTTCCTGCAGGGGCAGAATTGTTCTGAAGAAGCGGGGCCCGAGACATCGATTTCCCAAATGAAACCTCTATCCCAAACAGATGCGCACATTCACATCGACGTTGCCAACAGAACCTTGCGAAACTCAACTGGCTGAAGTGGATGCCTTATGGTTTTATGTCACCAAACAAGTGTCACAATGCTTTTATTTCAAAGCAAGAAGCTTTGGTAAATTGCTTTATTACGGATGCGAGAAAATGTAAACTGTCAACATTAAAATGGATGGATAGCTCCCCAACGTCATTGTTTTCCTTGATGTGTCACTGATCATGCAAACCATCCTACCGGTGGTAAGAACATGGTGTTCAGTCTGTACCCCTCGCCGCGTGGCCTTTCAGAGCTCGGCGTGAGACCGTCTCCGTTCTTCTCTGGTCCAGGACCAGTTTTTAAACCAGATCCCATACCTCAACCGTCATTACAAAAGCCGTGAATCTGATCTGGAACTACGCTAAGATCTTAAGGTTTCCTTAAGAACGATATTTCAGGACACTCTGTCAGGTTGCTTTCTGGGTCGCACGTTGAATGTCTGGAGCCGCTGGAGATTTATTATACGCTCCTCCCAACACAAATCTACACCAGCACGACTCTTTACACAACGGGACGTGTTCGTGTGTCTGTGTTTCAACCTGTCCGGCTTGTAACCTCTGCAGAAAAAGCAATTATCATTTGGATTGTTTTCTTAAATTCTAAAAGCAAGATTTTTAGATTCTAAGTTCCAGTCCAAACATGCAGATGTGATGGTAATGATATAAGGTGTCTGAAATACAAAGAAGGAGAGCGAGTCCAGTGCAATCTCAAGGAAATTCTTTCATTATGCTCGCCGCAAAGCGTTTTGAGATTGCCTTCTCTGCCGAGAGGAAATAAAACGCTTCCTTACAATTTGGCTAAAATGTAATGTAAGATTAATAATGAAATAGGGGAGCTTGCTAGGTTTGTGACTGTAGAAACATTTCAGTTTGACCATGTGTCCATGGTGCCCTGAAATAAACATTTCAATAATTTTTCCCACTTTCCTCCCCCCCCCCCCCCAAAATAATGTACAATTCTCTGCGTGATTTCCATTTCTCACACATACCGGGTCAAAATGACTCTAGCGGTCAGACTCCCTCGGTTTTCAATCTGCACCTCCTTCAAACCCCCAGAGCAGATAACAATCCATCACATCTCACATTTGGACAAAAGTTCAGTCCGTTTTGACTCGGCTTAGAATTTTGACTTCAGGGCAACACTAACCCGGTTGACCCCAAGCCAGAGAGTTCTCCGGCCAAAATGCAAAAGGCTGTTAACAAATGCACAGAATATAATGGGTTGTTGGAATTACTTAATTTATGATCCTCATCATGTGATTAAATGCAGTTGTAATAACTATTTTTCATTTAAAACGTTATGTTAAAACTACTTAATCATGATTTAATTTACGTTAATAATTTAATCAAGTATTTCTAACAACTCATTTTTTCATTGTGTGCACTACATTTATATACGTTAAAAAAACATATTAAAATGTTGTTGTTAAAACACGGTCAACACAATATTAACCTAATAATAACTAATAATGTGAAAATATCATATTAGAATATAAACATGTTTACTCGTAAAGAAAATGGTCAGTACTCGGAAACAAATACAAGCTCAGATGTCTCATGCAATAACCATGAAAATAAAAGTTATCTCAAGCTACATTAATTCTATAAAGGAAACATTTATCATTGATTTTTAAAAAGGTCTTGTCCATTATGAAGTGCATTGAATGCTGAGAGGTAATGTGATGAAGTGCGTGTCTTCTCTGCACTTCTGTTTGGTAAAGACATTACGGCGTTTGGATTGGATTTGCCGGGGTAGATTAGAAGCAGACACAGCAAGAATCCCTGATCATCTGGAAGCCTGTTAATATATCAAAATACAGTCCATACAAAACCTTACGTAACCAAATCAGTATCATTGCCCTTATCATCATCTTATCTATTCAATAGAATAGTTGCATGGTTTTTCTTATTTGGTTGAATGTTTTGACGGTTCTATTAAGCAATGATTGTAAAGAGGGTTACTATTTCTCCTTAACAACATGAGCACGGTTATGAAGGACAAACGGATTGTTCTGTATTGACAGATGTCCTTCGATGTCCTTATCTTTTACTTTGCTTCTCTAAAACACCTTGTCCCCCCCCCCCCCCTCTCTCTCTCTCTCTCTCTCTCTCTCTCTCTCTTTCTCACCTGATTAGTGAGTGATTGAATGCATGTGTTGCGACGCTTCATCTCTCGTTCATTTCATTACAGTTTCTTTACCTTCACGGTTCCTTATGTATGTATGTGTAGGTTCCCTGTACTCTAACGAAGATGTTATTTTCCTCAGCATCTTCTGTATCCTATCCCCACACCAGACACCAGAGGATGTTCATTCAGACACTCTTTAAAACCTCCCCCTACGATGAAGGCTTGCTCCGTCAGTCCATTATTTCCTCTGTCCTTCATTAACCGTCCACATGCATCCGATAACGCCGAAACACCGAAGCAGCGTGCCAGCCGCAATTACAACCGTACGCCGCTTTAATCACGTTGACATTTTCTGCTAAATGTTTCATGCCAGCAGAACATTTCACGGTTAACCCTTTCAGTACCGTGACGGTTGAGTCCTCTCTCTCCTGATAAACATGCACGTTAAGGACACATTTGTAGTTAGTAAAGTCTACCTTCCTTTTTAAAACACCAACAGTTGCTGAACACCTCAAACCACATTGGGTTTTTGGCACCGTACCCTTTAAGAGTTATGTACGTTGGATATGCAAACTGTACACGTACATTTACTTTATGTGAGACTGGTTCCTTTAAGGTCCACTGCCATATGTTTTCCTCTCCCTATGAGAAGATGGTCACTGGGGATCTTAAGAACGTTCTCTAAGGGTGTCTATCAACAGAATTCATTACGACCAAGCTTTTGGTTAGTGAACATCTGAATATGTGAAGTAAAAAACAATGCTTCGACGAACAGCGAGTTTGCAGTCAGATTCTGCTTCTTTGGCATTGATCTTCTCTTGAATAACAGCCGGTTTGAAACGTCCCCGAGGGACCTTGACGCTTTCAAAAATATCGACTATCACTCAAAACTATTCTGCAAGAACATTTTCTTTCAAGGAAAAACTTTCTGCCTTTACAAGAATACTTTTGTAGTTCTTTCGTTCAAGTTTGCAACAGATCTGCTTCATCTTAGAATTGACTCTTGAAGGTTTATTTACACACGAGGAATTTGTCTTGGTGACAGAAGCTTCCAGCAAAGATACAATGTAAAGTGACAAGACAAGTGACAAGTATCAAAGGTACAAAGGGTACAAAAATAAAGAAGACAACACACAATGGTGGAAATGCTGTATTCCCTAATTTATTACACTAGTCCTTAAGCCTTTTTTAAGCTTGTGTCTCATTATGTACTTGTATTGTGACACAGTTAATGTCTAACAGTTCTCAAGTTTTTTATTCTCCGACACCTTAACTATTTCAAGCATTGATGAAAGTCTGTAAATTACATTCTTTGGCTTTTTGGAGATTTCTAAAATGATTTCCCAAGAGTCCCATTACCGTCCTTATTATCCAGGGTTTGTGTCGTTTAAAAGATATGCTGTTCATATATTGTGTTAAACATCAAAGTGGACTCAAACACACCGACACAGAAGGCCTACCAAATAATAGATCAGGAAACATTACTCACTGTCGTTCTATTTATTTTTAAAGACAGATCTGATATCCTGAAGTGTAAACCTATAGTCAACATTCTATTGTTCACACTTATACAATACATGAATGGAATCTAATGCAGGGGTATTGCCCTTAATGCCCAGAGAAAATTTATTAAGCGCTTTTGTAAAACAATCCAGCAACTCTTTTCAATAATAATGGATTACCATATTCATTGGAATACGCAAGGATTTGGACTTGGAAGAAACAGAGAACCATTTATATTTAAATGATGGTGATTCATATCGTTTGCCAAATAATATTACACTCACACATGTAAGTCATTATAGAACAGCAATGAATGTAATGTTTCTTTTTTTAAATGCATAAAGTAACAATGAGACAGAAATACTTAAAACATGAGTACTTTCCGGACACACAATTTAATTTGTTTTAAATAAGTTTTATTTAACTGAGTAATTTCAATAACTGTCAATCTTCTGCTTAATAACTGGAAGGCTTTCACATATTATGCATTTATTTACACTTATTTGTACATGTTTTATTTGTACACTATACGGTGGATAACATTAAACGATTAAAAGTATCATAGTCATCTAAAAATGTGTCAGATTTTTGGCCTAGCCGAATTTTTGGGCCTAGAGTAAAGTGTCTGCATATTTTATTAAATATAACTGGAAAAATTAACATTTAATCCCCCAAAAATTATAAATTAAATGAATAAACAAAATATATTAATAAAGTTCATGATATGATTTGTGCGCCAAACAAAACAATCATGACCCCAATAATTGAGCTCATTTTCAGGGAAAATGTCATGATCGTTACATCTCCAAAGTGTCATTTTTAAAGGGCAGCTGTTTGATTTAGAATGAATTAAATACAACATTCTTCTTACATTTAGATTTTCTCAGAGACAGAAGGAGGAGACTTAAGGAGGCTTACTTATAGAAACACTAATAGGAATCACAAAAGAGTAAAGAAAACAGTTTTTTTAAGATATTTGTCAGATGTTTGTTTGCAAAAAATCCATTTAACCCAGGAATACAACAAATCATGTTTCTAAAACTTGTAGCTCAACGTCGATGTGAAAAATACATTTTATTTTTAAGGCTTTAAGGACATTCCCAACAGTGTTTAACATAACAAAAATAGTTTTTTGGCCCACGGTGGAAAAATCGCAACATTTCATTTTGACTTTCTTGTTGATGATCTAGGGAAAAAAACCTTGATTCACATTCACATAACACGCTGCGTACCTGCGGTGAATTTCCTCTGACATATACAAATACCATATTTGTACTTATATGGTAAACTCATCTTTATCTTTACAAGATGTGAGGTGTTTCAGCTGGTGGTTGTTGGTTGAGGACGGCTAACCCCCGCAGATTTAAAAATGTCAAAGCTTTTAAGCTGGTCTTTCTTACAATCCCCGCCACTATGTCAACCAATTAATTTCCTTTTTTCTTCGGCGAGCTGCAATGCAGGCGAATGAATGAAACCCAGATCTTGACAAACCCTGCTTCAATGGTGTTAGATTAATATGCACGATTTATATATATATATATAAATCATATTGTATGTCACACTTGGCCTTGAATTCAATTATTAAGTATATAAACGTACACTGAAAGTGGTTGGACACCATTACCACACCATTCCATTTTTTATATTAAAGTTTTTTAATACAATTTATCTTAAAACTTTTGAAATGTAGTTAAAAAATTTAAAAAATGTATAAGCTTGTGTGGAATCAATCCCCATGGTTTAATGAATAATATCAACCTTTTTTCTAGTTTATATAACCTTACAAGACCATGGCAGAAAGTAGCCATGATTCCTTTAATTATTTAACTTATTTGCATAAAAGAAGCATACAAAAAATCCCAAAATAAGTTTTGGGTTGCAATACAAGTTGTCATTATTGAAAAAAGGATTCAAATTGTACAGCTAACGCATATTTCATATTCCATATTCCATTTATTTAATAAATTGGATTCTTCTGTTATCCACAATAAAAGTGCAGAGATGCAGAAAGGCTTAAGAAATATCCCTAAGTTATAAACGTTTCTTTTTTTTTGGTTGACTCTTTTTCAATGTAATTCTTATTCTGAAAAGAGTTTACTGGTCCAAGTCTCACGCTTTATACCTCCTCAAACATTTTCTGAATGACCTGAAAATGAGCGGTCATCCCTCAATCATCTCCGAGTGACCATTAAGAGGCTTTATGAAAACCACAGAGATCATTATGGTGTCATCAAGACTATGAAGGGTTTGTGTAAAGCTTGTCAGAGATTCATTACTGTGTAAGGGCATCTCGAAGGATGCTGTCAAACCTTGGATTCTGTCTCGTTTTAAAGCAAGAAATAAGCTGTGGACACATGTGGAGAATACTTGCAAACATCGAAACTGTCATATCTTATGTTTTTTACTTTTATAGATCAATGTGTCTGGGTTTGAGACCCAAGCTCTTTATAAATCAAGCTAAAATCTGTTTTTGTTAAAAGTGAGGTCACATGCTGTATAAAGGATTGAGTAAAGGAACGCTTGAGCTCTATGGTTTGTTTGTTCATCATATTTAAAAAAATACTCTACTGTTCCACAGAACTGGCGCTCGGGGTGGGCAAAGGAAGAGAAGGCCCCAAATGTTTTTCTTACCATATCCTGTGTCACTCAAGATTCCTTTACATTTTGTGTCCATTATGTGTGCAAATCTGTATTTTTTATGGAAGATGCTTAAAAATTGTGCTCAAAAACAAATGGAGACATGCCTTGAAGGGTTGAAACAAACTCTTTTTCCAGGTCTTTTTCTGGAAGCTTTTCATCTTCATATTAAACTTGGCTCATGGATGCTTGGCGACGACCGACGCAACGAAACCTGTATTTAGACGCATAATGTGTTTGAATTCATACGTGGATGTCCAACATCAGGCATTGAAAAACGAAAGAAATGAAAAGGATGTGATGTTTTGGGTCACTTTGGGTACGCTGCGCCATATGGATACCAACCTAAAATCCACCACTCGCTCAAACAGCTTCACGGCAGAAAATCTTCTTCTGTAAGGGTGCATTAGATGTCTTGAGGATGTCATTTCAAAGTCCGGCCATCATCATAATAATGAACATATTTCCCTTCGATCAATGAAAGTCGCCACTCATGTTTTTAAAGTGCCAGTTACCGTGCAGTTACCTACCTGTGGCATTGTTGGGAAATTGCAGTTATTTTAACACTCAATAGTACATTTGTACACTCAAAGTGAATCCAGACAAGGTGTTTTATAAAAGTCTCAGGAATCAATCGTACGAAAGCAGCTTTCTTTAGATTAACAGTTGAAATGGGATGCTGGAGGTCAATGTATGAAAGAGCCGCATCTGCACTTCATCTGACGTATTGATATTGCTAGTCGAGTGCATTATGGGAAGGTATATTTTCATTCTACTTGACAAAAGTCCAACTTCACAACAAAACTTTTTTTATTTCTTGCGGTTTGAAGTGAATATTCAGTACATGTTATTATTTTAGACAGGAGAAATTTGCCTCTCTGTGTGATGTTAAAGCTTCATCTGAATGGACAACATTTTTCAGAAACATTCAGCAAAATATTGAGAAGGATTGATCGAGCGACACTCTTTAACAGACAGCATTGCCATCCTGTAACACATAGAACATACAAGAGCTCAGTGCTGAAAACTAAAACCATACTTATTGTTGTTATTTTATAGTTGGGTCTACTTACATCTTAGCATAGAATCTCTTTTTGGGACTGAAGCCATTGCTGTAAAAAAATTATGGAAAAATATGTAAGTGGAAGTATTTATGCAGTCCATAGTTTTGGTATGCTTGTGTGGGAACTTACAACTTTCCAAGACGTTCTGTCAAGGTCTTCAAGCAGAGGACATCATCAGTGATGTCATCATCAATGAGAGCTTTCACGAAAAAGATAAAACGTAGATGAATTATTGAGTTCATTTAAGTCGTAGATGAACCACAAATGAGAATTCTGTCATTATTGACTCACCCTCAAACATGTAAGAACACAAAAAAAGATATTTTGAAGAATGTCGATGTTGGGACATTTCTCAAAATACCTTAATGTTGTGTTCCATACATCTCACTTGTACTTTTTTCAAAAGAGAAGCTCTATTTCTCACCACTGCACTCCAGGCCACAGAGGTTCAGAGTTCTGTTAGATCCGGAGCGGCAAGCCACGTGATCGCTGAGCTGGAAGATGCCGAAGAGATTCTGTGCGATGACCTCATCAAGCTCCTCCTCTGAGCCGTCTCCGGAGCTCTCTTCGGACGACTCCTCTGAGCTTCTTCCAGATGATTCAGCGGGGGGTATCTTTGGAAAAAGGTCACGCTGCCACGTCCAAAAGAGTTCCTCTCCTCCTTGTGCAGCAGAGGAAATGGCCTTGCCCACAGGGATGGATCTCTCGGGTCTTCCCTTGGGACTTCTCTGTGGTTGAACAGGGATTATTTGTTCCTCTTCCATTCTCTCGCCGTCATCTTTCTTAATAGTAGGCTCCTTTGGTTTGGGATGGGGATGGATTGGAGGTCTGAGAGGATCTAGGTTGATGTGGATGCTGGTGATGAGGCTGGTGTTGAACCCTGATGTGTGTTCCACGTTACAAACCACTGGAAAAAAGCATTTGTGTTGATTCAACATCAATGTGACAAACCAATTCTAATGTGTCTTTAGAAAAACTAATATACAAAATGTATTGTAATTCATTTTTTATGTCAATTATTATATATTAGTTTGTATTCATTTAATATTGGAAAAAGTGACACCAACAAATTTGTCGAAAATTTAGCCAATGTTATGAAAATCTTATGCAATGCGAGGAGGTTAGACGACCGTTTTCAAACCAAATTTTTTTAATCTTTTGACCAAATGCTGTTTAATTGTTCTTCTAAGATTGCTTCAAAAATATTAAGAAAGAATTGTTTCAAAAGACGGAATATAGTTGGAAACAAAAATGTATTGTTTAAGATGAAATGTGCAATCAAACGACCAAAAAGAAAGAGTTCGAGTCACTCACGTCTGGCGATGAGATGATCCACAGTCTTATTGTTTCCAATGGTGTTTATCATGGGAAACTGAGCGGCTGTCAGTCGAGTCTTGAGTTCACATTTACTCACAATCCGTCCCTCATTCATACTGGACACCAGCAGAACCAGAGCCAAAATCTTCAGCAGGAAAAGACTTTCCATCTTACTCTGACCTGGCGCAGAAAGTCATTCAATCAAATCTGATAAAAATGAAGTAAAACGAACTATATTCTAGTAAAACAGGTGCCGAAAAATGTCAAATGACTAAGTTGGACTAGATTGATGTACCACAGAAAGCATTTGTCTTTGCTTGAGCGCGAGAATAACTCGAAAGGTTTTAAATGTGTACCTGGGAAGAGAGATAAAAAGAAAACGAGACTAAATTGGGCAGACGTTTATCCGGCCATAAAAGCCAAACCCACTGTGGACGACAGACGCATTTATAAAGAGACGGCAAAACATGTCTGCTGTTTCACACAGACTCAAGGGGATACTTCAACTAATAGTGGAACACAAAAGTAGATATTACGAGAAATGTCTTGATCTGGGGTAAATACAAGGGATAAGAGTCACCAATGCCCTGTAATATATACTCTTCCATCGTGTCATACAACTGAAATTATGAAAGAATTTAAAATTGTATCTAATCTGTTATTAGATGTCATGTGGATTAAAGTGGAAAACGAATCATGAAGAACTTAAGAAAGGATTAAGAATAATTGATTAAAAGAACCATTTTTATTAAACGCAAAACATTAAAATGCAATCATAATGTCTTACCAGAGGATCTGCGGATGCTTGAAGGAGATACAGATGAACCTGTCGTGCTTCTCATGTTATATACGTGACCATGGCCCATTAATCTATCAGTAATGTACAGCACTCACACCAAAACCAATATTTAAGACAAGCAGGTTAAGTTCCTCCATTCTTTCAGCCTTTATTCCCTTGAGTTTATAATAGTCACGGTGTACTTAAAGGGTGTTTAAATGCCGCACATTTTTAAACTCCATCTGATAAGAAATACAACGTTTCACAGGAAAGAGGATTTATAAACAAAAAATTCTTTCAACACTCTTCTCGTCATGGATACATTATCAATGTGTATGATAGCATCCATTTAAACGTCATGTAGAAACTGTAGAAGTATGTGTGACACTGCTGGAATGTTTGGTTTTACATTTGGTTTTATTGCCTTGAACATTTACAAATGTTCCCTCCTTATGACAACAGTAGAACATTACAGAGCCGCTTACTCGGATTTTTGTTATTTCTAGGTGATGTGTACCGGCAAATCTTTGAAAGGTTTTTAAATGCCGAAATACTAAGCAGATGTGTAATGATCATTGAAATACTTTTATAGAACAGGCCATGGGTTTCTGGGCTATTTTAGTTCGCAAAATTTGGTTTGCAGGATTCAAAGGGATAGCATTCTCATCACATCAATCAAATAACTTTCATTTCAAATTTGTCCAAATTTACACATTTGTATCTTATACCACAGTGTGAGCAAACAATATTATTGACAATATTTTAAACAAACACTTCCATCAAATTAAAACAGTATATGGTCACCTTTATCCAAAGTTTTTTGCCGTTTAATGTCCGGCATCAAAAGTATTTTTAGTTCTGCTTAAGGTAAAAAGCAGAGCAAATAGACATTTATCACCTGTATAAGATCTTAAGATATCTTAACTTCCATGTTTTGCTTGAATTACGCTTCTGGCTTCTTGTCACATACAATATATAAATATATAATATAATTTTTTTTATGTGGCTTAGTACGTATCACAAAAATAAACAGTTATATTTACTTAAAAAATCTTTTAAGAAAATTAAATAGATTTTTTGTGGAAAATATTAAAACAATTGATGGAAAATTCAACAGTTATTTTCTGTCAAATAAAAAAAAATTTAGTTTATGTAAATAGGTTAAAGTTACATATTTGTAATATAAAAAATATTTTTGTTAAACTCTAATTGAAATATTTTAGTTAATTAGATTTACTTAACATTTTTACTTGCATACAAGAGATGTAAACAGTTTATATACTTAATATAAACTTTACAAACTATACTTTCAGAAAAAAGTTTCCAAATACTTTTGCTTGAGTTGTCATGTTTCATGATGATAAGTGTTCTTCTCAGGAGGCCTTGTGCACCTGACCTTACAATTAAAGTTCTACTAAAGCTGTGATTTTAATGTCCTGAGACTGATCTTCCGAATAATAAAGATTCTCTTATCTAATGTGGAATTTTTGTGATTATGTAGGAAGTTAAGATCAGAACGGTGATGTTTTCAGGAGATGACGCAACTGATGATTAATCGATGCTCTTCAGTTTTCTTAAAACACCTAATGAGCCAACCGCTGATATTCATCTGACGTCACAAACAGGAAATAAGAAAATTGCTGTGACCTTACCAAGTGTGAATATTGTAATGTTTGTAACTGCGTAGAGGATCAGTTGTTGTGATCTTCTTTGGAGTCCCACCTTTCATGGCTGAGAAGAATTAGACGTTCACAGGATCTTCTCAAAATGAAATCAGAAGAACCACACATGTGTAAATCACAAGATGAAAAAGACAGACATCTCCATGACCTGGTAAGGAAAAGAATATCTTCCTCTTCTCTTTGTAAGGTTACCGGTCTTGACTTTAACTAGTTAACATAAAAACACTACAATAAATCTTATTTCCATTTAAATGAAGATGACAGAATAGAAAGAAAATGGAAAAACTTGATAGCAAGAGAGAAATAGATGGTGTTAAGGTCTTAAGAAAGAGGAAGAATTATTTGAAGACAAGAGGCCGATGTGGTGAACACGCTGATGTTTCCTGGAAGTGTTCCAGTCCTTATATATAACATCAGAAGAAGTTAACTTCCTATAAAACAACTTCACACACTTCACTAATCCTCTGCGACATCATTTTAAAGCGTACCGACAGATGGAATTAAATAACGAAGGCGTTTTCATTTAATATTCATGAAAATTATTAAACATTATTAAATAAAACGATACAGATGGGTTTGTACGTGCTAAAACGAAGTCATTTCCATATATTAAAATAACACATCAACTCCCCGGCCGAATCTCATCTTAACCGACCAGAAGCGAATATCCCCAATGCTTTCTCCCGTGACGTTTTCATCATCGTATGACAATCTGCTAAGGTTTGTTCTGACAGTTTCTGTGTGTTCCAGAAGTTAAGGATTCAATTCTCGCAATGATTTGAAAGATCCGTTAAAATTGATCATTTAAGTGATTACTCAACTTTCTCTTTTTGATAAAGTGCACGGTCTCTTATTTAAACACATGTCACGAGATCTGAGCTGAAACATGACCGATGACTGCAGAATAATAATAATGATACATAAATCATAATTCTGGCATGTGAGATTAAAACAGACGTATAACAGGCCTGCGGATGAACTAAAATGCCTTTATTTGGACTTTGAGCTTAAAGTTTTATGGACGGCATTAAAAGAGGTTTTGAGCTTTTGTGTACTCAGAAGCTTTGAGTCTCGGAACGCGGTGAAAAATTCAAGAACATTTTTACATTTTGTGATATAGGGTTACCCTTCGAGTGTCAGTTTGAAGAATGTCCTTAAAACATTATATTTAAATTCTTATATCATTCATTTGAAATAACCTTCTAGACATTTCTCACCTCATCACAGCGGTGAAACAGAGAACTAAGCAGCTTTTATGTGGCATCCTGTTTGCTATAAAAGAGAATTTATCGTGCCACAAAAGTCTCTGGTCTGGTCTGTGAGAAAGGACACTGTTTATTATTTCTCACAAACTCCCATAAAAAGCCCAAAAACTTGAAACTTAAACCAACAACGCAGTTCTTTCCCAAACATCACGTGAAAAATGAGTACCGGTCTTACGCTTCGTTAGCCGTGTGTGGCATATGTTTCTCTTGTGCTGTCGAAAGAGATGTGCATTGATTATTATAAAGAATAACACGTTCCTCATGTTCTTTCCCACTTTCCCAGATGCGCGCCACCAGCATTTTACAACCCAGACCGGGATAGATGGCCCTCGGTATGAGAGACGGGTTTAAAGAAGTCACATATAAACAGGTGAGGGATTGACCTTCGCTGTGAATCTTAAACACATTTATTGTTGAAATAGAGTCTGAATCTGCGTGTCAACAGATCTCATAACTCAGTTGAGATTTACAGTGTTTGCTCTTATTGTGATGGGATGAAACACCACCTGCTCCCTGCAATCCGTAATATAACACCAGCACGACTACAAGACCCACACACACAAACGACTTAACAACTGAAATACATGTCTGTCTTTGTGTGTCTTTGTAACAGTATGTGTTCCTGTCGAGTGTCATTTAAAGTATAATTGAGGGACCCCCCCATGAGACCATGAAAACCCACACTGAGGTCACGAGACATTACACTGATTTTTTTGGCCCAAAATGGAATTGTCTTGGAATGCTTCAACATGGATCTTGAAACACACAAGTATCAAGCATTACATACATTCATTCATAAACGTTTAGGTTGTTAGAGCTGAGGACATATTATTCTGAAAGAAGCACATGCAGAAGTTCAAGTTCAAGTTCACGTTTGACATGTTTCTTGAATTCGGCCCACTGGGTTTTAAGGTCTCTAGGCACTTAAAGCTCAGCTTTTGTCTAAAATGTCTTTACATTGGGAGGAACGACATTTTAGAAAGTTTCTGTCAACACAAAACCAACTTTAATAAACCAAAACGAGACGCAACGTTTGTCATGTTTAGAGTCAAAGAAATGTGACCTTGTGCAAAAATTAGGAAAAAGTTTAAAAGTTGTATGTTTTTGTAATGACGTAATATATTATTTAAACTTTAAATTTAAACATATGTAAGTCTGATTAAACAAATATTTTGATTGGAATTCGACCTAAATATGGGTGAATATCACAAATATATATATATGTTAAATTACAACTTTTTTGCATCCCATAAACTTAAAACATCCTGTTCATTTTTGCAAAATTAACTCTTGGGTTTTTACTGAACTATTTGAACATTTCCACTGAAAAATCTATTTTATGTGTAGAAAATAAATAGAAGTGTTTTGTGATATTTACTATATTTACTATTTAACATTTTTACAGTGTAGTTTAAACGAATTGAATGTCTAAAACATATCTTTTTCGGTTATGGCCAAATAAATAAGTTATTGTATCATAAGAAATATTTTAAAGACTTCTAAAGAAACTCATGATTATATGAATTCAGAGTAAATATTATTTGTTTAAAGCTGTACAGTTGTAACTCATTAATAATGTTCTATAATAAATTATTGTGAAATAGAATACTACGCAAAATATGTGTTAACTTTAAACCAAACTCTCATACAAACCAGTTGACAGAAGGGAATTCATTTTTAATAACTGCTGATATCCCCTCATCTGCCACAAGAGGACATCAGAAGGTCACAGTTTTATATCATTCATAACTGGGATAGAATTATCATCAACTTTTAGGGACTACAATGTCTAAGGAATGCTTCCAATGCCATGCTGAATTCAAGTCAGTCTGAAGGAAAAATGTTTATATCTGTACAAGCAAAGTCTACTTAATGAAGAACCTGATGGGATACATATGTAAGTGTGTATAGATAAATATAAACACGTGTGTGTGTGTGTGTGTGTGTGTGTGTGTGTGTGTGTGTGTGTGTGTGTGTGTGTGTGTGTGTGTGTGTGTGTGTGTGTGTGTGTGTGTGTGTGTGTGTGTGTGTGTGTGTGTGTGTGTGTGTGTGTGTGTGTGTGTGTGTGTGTGGTTTTATCAATTACCCAACAGACAATAAAAAAACATACATTTTGTCAGTTTATTTATACCATTGTAAAAAAAACAAATAATAAAGATCACAATCATCACCGCAACAAACAAGAGTAAATGGAAACCGTGCACCATAGTAAAACATGGTTATATCATTACCTTTCACCTCTCTGAAAATGAAATAAATGCTTAAAAATGATTACTAACAGGTAAACTTCATTTGTCACCCTTGAGAGATACACCAATGTGTATAACTTGGTGTTCATAATATAAAAATGTTTAGCACCAGCTTGAAACACAGTTGCATCAGATTCACAACACTGACTCAGATTAAGCTCAAAGTTAAACCCCTTACCAATACACAAGAGAATATAATATCATGTTTATAAAGTTATGGGATAATCAGGCAGGTTTTTCAAAGATCATTTCTTTAAGGATGTCTCATATGTCAGCGACTGTGTGCTTAAAGATTCACAACCTGAGTTTCTTCAGTTTGCAGTTGGAATCTTCCAGTAGATCAGACAGCAGCTTCTTTCCATCAGCGTCTGTAAGATTAAGACTCACGTCCAGCTCACGCATGTGCGAGGGGTTTGACTTCAGGGCCGAAGCCAGATGAGAACAGCCTTCATTTGTCACCTTAGAGTGAGATAATCTACACAACACACACACACCAACAGAACATGAGATGATCCAATGGCTTACAACGTCTTTAAGGGTCTGAATCGAGATTGATTGATTAATTAATTAGAACGAGAACTGCCATATGTTGTGCTGATATAGCATAAATACTGGAAACTGGTTTTGATCTTAACACACACGGATCAGTCCAATACCTCAATATCTCCAGTTTACAGTCTGAGCTCTTCAGTCCATCAGCGATCAGCTTCACGCCTGAATCTTGCAGTTTATTAAAACTCAGATCCAGATCTCTCAGAGAACAGTTTGAGGACTGGAGTGCCGATCCGACACTTTCACAGCACACAGCCGTGAGTTTACAGTCTGTAAATCTAAACGGAAAACAGTGTGTCTATATCATAAGCATTCACATGTTGTGCATGGTTGACTTTATTAGTGGTTTGGTTTAATACCTCAGTTTCTTCAGTTTACAGTTTGGGCTTTTCAGCCCATTACAGACCAGCTTCACCCCTGCATCCTGTAGACTGTTTAAACTCAGGTCCAGGTCTCTCAGAGGACAGTTTGATGTTTGTAGAGCGGATGATAAGTTCTCACAGCATTCATCGGTGAGATTACAGCCTCTCAATCTGAACGGAGAAAAGAAGAGGACAATATTGTCCACATTAAACCTGACAGGCATCATCATTATAAATAGACTTCGGTAGGTTAGACTTTGGTGGTCGCTCATGTTGTTGGAAGTGGCCTGCTTTCCATTGCTCCATAACATGGCATTGCTCTGCCTTTCTTGTTGAATTTTAGGCTCTTTGCATATTCACAGACCACTATGGCTCAAAGCCCCTCTTGGGTATAAAACTTAAGTCCATATACCCATGTCCGTGATACCCCCAATTATATTTTTTCATAGGATCTACATGATTCAGAAAGGTCCCCTTTTTTGGATAAAAAATGGTGAATATCGATAAAAGGTGCGTGCAATAATTTGAATACCCAACATACTTGAGTTTCTCCAGTTTGCATTGTGAATCTTTCAGTAGAGCGGAGATAAGCCTCAGTCCTGAGACTCCTGGACTATTGTAGCTCAAATCCAGCTGTCTAATGTGTGAGGGGTTTGCCCTCAAAGCTGAAGCGAGAGAAGAACAGCCTTCTTCTGTCACCATACAGTCAGATAATCTACAACAGACAAGGAGGGAAGATTGTTGACATGGGAATGAATAACCTTCAACCGCTCAAAAGTAAAAAAAAAACCTCAAAGGAATTAGATCTGACATTTAGTGTCCTGAGAAAGATTTTATTATCAGTGTTATCTGGTTGATAAGTTAGGAACGGTATTGAGAGGGTATTGCTGTATAACTTTGAGAGAAGTTTTGATCCACTTTAAATGTTGACTAGTCTGAAAAATACAAGGAGAATGTCCATTGGCTCAGTTGCGGCGAAGCCCTTCCGACCCAGATCTCAACATCATGTAGTCAACATTAGATTTTTTGTTAAACAGTACATGGACCTGAAAAATACCTCAGTGTCTCCAGAGTACAGTTTGAGCTCTTCAGCCCATCAGAGATCAGCTTGATTCCTGAATCCTGCAGATTATTGTGACTCATGTCCAGTTCTATCAGAGGAGAGTTTGATGTTTGTAGAGCCGATGATACACTGTCACAACACTCATCAGTGAGATCACATCCTGACAATCTAAACGAAGAGAAACACAATATCTGTGTAAGTGTACCAGAAATCACATTCACTTTTGTTAAAGGTCTAAACAAAACGACTCACATGGCTTTTCTGCAGCATCTCACGGCCGGGATTAGTCTGGAGTAGTTGGCAGGTGATGTGTTGTACGTCCTTAAGTAGAACTCATCCAGAACCTCCTCTGACACCAGTACTAAGTAAGTCAACACTGAACACATCGAAGCTGAGAGTTCTCTTCCTGAACTTCTGCCCAGACTCCGGTACTGTTGGATTTCCTCATGTAAGGATTTGTCTTTCAGCTCAAGAAGACAATAATACAGATTGACGGAAGCTTCTGCTGGGATGTTTTGGTTTTCTAATTGTTTTTTAATGTGTTCCTGAACTTTTGTGATTGTCTCCGTTCTGTCTTTGGTCTTGCTAAACAAAGCATTTAGAAGTTTCTGATTGGATTCCAGAGAAATGCCCAGAAGAAACCTCAGAAAAAGGTTCAGATGTCCTGTCTCACTCTCGATTGCTCTGTCAACAGCATTGTTTAGTAGACTGTGAAAATCGAGCTTTTTGGTGGCCCTTCTTAGCAACTTACGGAATTCCATTGGTTCCATTTTTTCAAAGACAGGCTTATCATGAAAAAACTGAAGAGCATCCAAGTTCTTGTTCAGGTAATTGATAAACACATGGAGAGCAGCAAGGAACTCTTGAACGCTCAGATGCACAAAGCAGAATGACCTTGTCTCATGAAGTCCAGCTTCTTTTTTAAAGACCTCAGTGAGCATTCCCGTCGACTCCGTCAAGTCTTCGCTTGAATCAATGCCACACTTTTTTAGCTCTTCCTCATCGAACATTGTGTGTTCATTCTTCAGTTGTTCAAAAGCTAGCTTGGCCAGCTTCACAACCATCGCTTTATCTGAATCCGACAACTTGGTGTAGTTTCTGTCAGCTTTTGAATCATGTTTCCTGTTCTTCATGTTTATCTGTATCAGAAAGAAGTGAATATACATTTCGGTGAGTGTTGTGGGAATTTCCTCTGTGTTGTTCTCAAGAGTTTTGAGAAGAACAATAACCATGATCCAACAGAACATAGGAATGTGACACATGATGTAGAGACTACGAGATGTCTTGATGTGGGAGATAATTCTGGAGGCCTTAGCCTCGTCTTTGATTCTCTTTCTGAAGTACTCTTCCTTCTGTTTGTCAGTGAACCCTTGCACCTCTGTGAATAAATCAACATACTCTGAAGGGATCTGATTGGCTGCTGCTGGTCGAGAGGTCACCCAGACCAGAGCTGATGGTAGCAGATGACCTTTGACCAGATTTGTGAACAATTCGTCCACAGTTGCTTTTTCTTCAACATCGGTAACAATGTCACCTTCAAAATCAAAAGGCAGTCGACTCTCGTCAAGTCCATCAAAGATAAATGCAAGATTGCACTTCTTATATAAAATAGTGTTTCCCATTTCTTTCAGTCCAGGGTACATTTTACTGAGAAACTGGTGAAAACCGATCTTTTCGTCTTTGATCAAATTAATTTCTCGGAATGGAAGCAGGAACATGGCATCTATATCCTGATTGGCTTTTCCTTCAGCCCAGTCCAAAAGGAACTTGTGCACGGAGACGGTTTTTCCAATGCCTGTTATACCTTTGGTCAGTACAACTTTTCTCTTATTGGTGTTTGGTCCCAAAGAACGAAAGATATCATTGCAGTGTATCTGTCTATCCTGTTGTTGTTTGCTGTTTAAAGTTTCGTCAATCTGTTGACTCTCGTGTTCTTCATTCACTCCTTTAACATCCCCCTCTACGAAATAAACCTCTGTGTAAATATCCATCAGATACGTTTTTTCTTTCTTTTTGACATCACAAATATGCTCTGCCTTGGTCTTCATGTTGGATTTGTGATTTTTCAAAAACTCTTGCATCTTTGACTCATCTAAAAATGAAAAGGATAAGAGCACGTTTTTTCGTCAGTATTAACCAGTGTATGTTTTTAATCTTATACTGTTCTTAGGTACAATGCCTGTATGGTCTTAGATCACTTATTTTCAGTCTGAGCCAATTTTGAGTAAAGAAGCACTTCAGGTGGGGTACAATGGTTACCAGAGACCACATCTTTATTACAAACGCACAGAGATACATCATATCACATTGGTAGAGGGAACAACGCGTTATATCTAAAAGCTGTCTCTATAGATTCATAAGCAAAAGTATACTCCTTTGCATTCCAGACTGTAATCTTAAAATTAGCGTGAGTCTCTCACAATCTTTAAAAGAGATTAGAGTGACATCGGTTAGCACATGGGAGGGCTGGTCGGGTGGTCAGAGAGGAGGGGTAGAGCTGGTGGTGCCACAGGTCAAGAAACAGAAATCTCAGGAGTGGCCATCTTGGCCAAGCAAGATACCACACGGAACTCTGAGAAAGTCATCACGGACAAGCCAGTGAACACTGGGAACTGAGGTTCAGCCATCTTATAATGGTACAATAAGGTCATAGTGATGATAAGCTTAGTCCAATTAGCAGGAACTCAGGAAACTTTAGAACTGACACCTTCAGGACCACTGGCATTGGGGCAACCAGACTTTGGACCACAGAATTTTGGACTACAGGACTTTGGACCACAGGACTTTGGACCACAGGACTTTGGACCAACTCCCTCATTTGGACCAACTCCGTCTTTGGACCACCCGACTTTGGAGCACCCAAATTTGGACCAACGGATTTGGTTTTTCATGCCAGCTCTGGTGCATTGGCAGTCAAAACAATAAGATTTGCCATCATTAAGGCCATCTTTAACAAATACTTGTTTATGAGACCCTCAAGTACCACCATTGAGCACAGAATTGTTTACTGGATCCACATAACACAGGTCATAATCACAGATTGAACAGGGACACATAGGGTTGATGATCAAAGGCACAGTCAAAACATATTTAATCTACAGCTATATATGAGATGACACATTGACAGAAAAGGAACCCAACTGAGTGAGGGTGCCAGATCTTTAAATGGGTTACCATTTAAATGGGGGCATGAGCTTCAGAAGGTTAAGAAGATATAGATAATAAAGTGTCTCAAAGCGGTCTTAAAATGTTTTAAAACGTCTTTTAAACAAGCTGCGTTGTATCCGGTTTCATATAGTGTTATTTATAAATTTGAAGATCATTCACACAGTGTGCCAAGGCACAGGCAAATTCTGCATCATTTGTAAGAAAGTGTACCTTCTATGTTCTTTCCTGACATATCAAGTGATTCCTGACGCTCTTTGAAGAAAAAAGAATACAGAAAAAAAAATGAAGTGAAACATACAATATGTGCGAAAACAGATTTAGTAATACATCAATTTATATACAAATTTCTTAAACAAATTGTCATCATTGTTGTTTCGCAAGTCTAGCTTGTTCATGTTGATTACTGATGCGTTTTTTAACATTTTATCAGAAACATCTATAAAGGGACTTGAAAAAGACAGACAGAAACACGACCATTAATGTCTACTTAACGTAAATCATTTTTGGTTTTATTTCTACCAAGAATTTGCAAAGTTCATTATTTGTCTGTATTAAATCATCCAATTACTAATCAGTTTTATTTAAATGTGAATCATCCTTTCCAAAAACTAATCTTCAAGTTCATATGAATTAAATGGAATTATGATTACCTATAGAGGGCATGTTATAGCTGATGTGTATAGGACCTGCTATGGTATTTCCTGTAAGTACAGGAGCATTTAAAGATGCACCTCCATCAGCAGTCATGCCAACACTGACTCCTGTGAAAGGAACAGAGCTGTCATTCTGAATACAAACATTTGTGACAACATACATGTAGGACAAGGTGATTAAAACAAGATTTTCAACTTTAAATAAATCTGAAAATTGGTTGCAAAAATTCTTCGATTGAGAAGATCAAACCTACCTTAAATGTTTAATTGTTTAGTCAAACTATTAAATATTTTTATTAGCAAACATTTGACAATAATAGTTAAAATTTGCTAAATGCCTAAATGTAAATGTAAATTTGAATATGTGGTACAACCCAAACTTATTTTTTACTAGTCGTAAATTGCCAAAAAAACCATCTATGTCAAACAATAATTAATACTTTATCATTGATCAGCTGCATCACTCAGCCTTATTAATGTCTTAAGATTGCATTCTTAAAACTCACCTGTTTCCTGTTGCGGAGAAGATGCCATCATTCTTCACTATCGTTGACTAACTGCTGAACATGAATTAGATTTTTACAGACTGCATGTTAAAGCGACAAAAAATTCATGCAACAAAAAAATGCATCCCATATATATCAAACAGGTTCCAGGCTATAAAAAATATTGTAGTCGTGATTCTGAAAATGTTGCAATATTTTTTAATGCAGTTAATATGTTTATTTTAACTGGTTAGTATTCTATATTTAATAGAATACTAACCAGTATATAGAGTAATATTAAATTTTTATGTAACAGACTTACTTTTAGTAATGAGAGTGTTTTTTGGATGCTTCTCCAGTCTTGTTGAAAAGAGTAAAGAACATTCCTTTCATTCTGCATTTATATATCAAGGTTATGGGTGTGTTTCTCATGAAAATTTCCAGTTAACTGACATTACATTAGAAAAATAACATGTGCCACCACAAAAATCTTGTTATACCGCCACTAAGACAATCAAGAGATCATTTAAAATACCAAAGGTTTTTGGACTTAACTCGTGTTTCTGTACCATTCAGATTGTTTTATTCTGTAAACTTTATCAACACTTCTACTAAATTTCAAACCAAAATATAATTTTTACTGGCAGATACTGAAATCTTAAGAAACAGGTCACAACAGAAAGGTCTGCATTTACAAAATGTAATTTTTGATTTTGATTGACGTGTCTTTTAATGCTGTCAGAGTTTCATGTTGCAGCTGGACGACTTTTTCAAAGCTGAGATTTGATATGTACCTCTGGTCCCACTTTGTCAAAAAATAAAACTTATCTCGTGGCCTCAAGATAAGTTTTTTTTTTTTTTTGATGAAGTGGGACCTTAAAATTCAGTTGCACACACTTAACTGGAATGGCTACAATAAACATAGAAATGTTGTGCAAATTAATTTCAGAATGGTCTACTAAAACACATAAGCAAACAAGATTAGGCCAATTCTAATGATCCCATTGATGTGCAATGAAAGTCTCAGATAAAGATATTTTTTCATTCTGTTTTCCGCTCTCTAGCTTACGATGTAATATTATGATATCTGAAATAAATGCTACTGCCTCTTATATTAACCACTGTTTTTTTCCACTTTTGTCGGAGAATTTGTATCACTCTGTAAATCGAAGGAAGTAGAAAAATATATAAACAGTGCTTATGGTGATGGCAATGATGTGATTTGAACTAATGGATTAAAAAGAATTGTTTACTCAAATGTTTTGTGACTTGTTACAATCTTGAAAAACCCGATTCTGCCTCAACTGGAAATTTTTAAGAACAAACACATACTCTTCATAAATAGAAAAGATGAAAACTCGATGTAGAAAAGACACGCAGGGCTCAAATTTCAAAACTGGATTGTGCACGACTTTATTCATCCGTGAAGCTCTAGCTTTAATAACTTGAGGAATTTCTGCACCTGTGCATATTGACAAAATTTTGTGCACATTTGAGAATTTATTTTATTTTTTATTGCATCTGGGATAAAAAATAAAATAAATTCTCAAATGTGCACAAAATGTTGTCAATATGCATGCACACTTTTTAAAATAACTGAACTGAATCGAGAGACATTCTCAACAGTGTTGAACAGGGATTCCAAATGATGCAAACTTTAAATAGCTTTTGAGGAGTTATGTAATCTTACAATAGGAGAAAAAAATAGTTTCAGGCCAAGTAAACAATCCTTTCGTTCTGCATTTGGAGAAAGATTGTGTTTGTTATTCTAATGAAAAATTCCAAGACACATTATAACTTTACACAACACATAAACCAATCAACCGGTTTTTCAGGTAAGACAGATCAGCAGTTGAAATTGGAACTGAATCATAATTCCTTGGATCTTTAAAGACCCTGTTCTCTGATATATACAGTTCTGCGTATGTATATGCTTTTAAAAATATGTATATTTTAGCAAATGACCAAGTGTGTATGGGACAATTTATTTGTGTATGACATCATTATTTACCAAATGTACACGAACAATCTCTGGTGGTTTGACAAATTGATAAAATAATTCCATGGCATCAACAAATAAAGCACATGTAAAAAAAAAAGGTATATCAATAAATATTTTGTATATAAAATCAATTATAATTCAACTTACATGGATAAAGCAAAACCATCATGAGCTTGAACTTCTTATTTGGAAACGTGTGCAGTGTTATTTAAGTAACAAAATCCTTATGAATATTAAAATTATTTTGACTGCAACTAAATACTAATATATAATAGTATTATATATATAATATAGTCTGAAAATACACTTCTTTTCAGCAAATCTGTACGTAGGCTTTATGCTCGACATCACATGCAGAAACTGGATCAATCCATGTGGTTTAGATTTTTGTGGTTTGTTACAAGTTCAAGACATGACAAAATAAAAACAGAAAGGAAATGAAAGCTAGGAACTCCAGTAGTGAGACATAAAAGTCCCATATAGATTATGTGAATGTACCTGAACTTGTTCTGCAGAGCTTCTCGTTTGGTCTGAAGGTCCAGTGATGCAGTTCGGACTGAGTACGGTTTCTTCTCACAAACAGAATGCTGCAAGATCTTGATATTCTTCTCTTAAGAACCAGCCTATAATAAACACGTCAACACACATAAACTGTCTATCATCTCTGAGTTTTCAAATACTGTAAGTCTTTCCATTTAGGGTTACTTTACTTAGACAAACTTGAATACTTCAAATCAGAAATGCTCATGAAACAATATTGATTCTAATGAATGGGGATGAATATTTTGATCGTAATCACGTCTACCGGAGACCTATACCTTAAAATTAAGAGATCAATCTATGTAGTTTACAAAACAAATTTCCGTGACTTTTCAACCTAAAACCTTTTCAGGCGTAGAAAATGACAAATAATCATTTCTGGCCCTATTTTAATCAATTAAATGGAGTTGAGAGGCGGACTCTGCCAACTCCAAAAAACCTGGATTAGAACATTAGTTTAACAACTAAAGCCCAATTTTGGTAAAGTCATCTTTCAACAAACGACGGGGGTGATTGGAAGATCATAAAATAAATTGCAATTGAGGTATACACACTCTTCATTGATAAAAATGTTGCTCATCAACTCCATTAACACTTTTGACGGCCTTGATGAGCTGGTGAAATCTAAACCTGGGGTAAATGAAGGTCAACTGGATATTTGCATTTTTTATGTCATACATTTCATGTTTTCTTCTTTATAAGACAAAAACAAACCTTTTTATTAAAAAATGATGGATTTGTACCGTTTTGAAAAAAAATCTATTTTTATAATCTACAATATTGTTGTCTTATTTAACAATCACTGTTTAACAAGTCCACACTGAGCCAACCGCCAATTTTAACAGGATAAACTGAATATTACAAATATGTATGGGTCTAGTTAAAAAAAATCATTTACAGAAAACTATTAAAATGGATTTATAGCATTTTGGAAAAGAGCTTTTCATATGTATATGTATATGTATATGTACATATATATAAATTTCATTTATTCATTTGGCAGACACCTTTATCCAAAGTGACTTACAAGTATTGTCCAATGGATATCTAGCACTGCAGAACAAACAGGGAAGATAAAGATATGATTAAAGCGTCGGCTTGATGACTATATGTAAATGTAAATAGGGTAAGAAATCTCTCTCTTTCTCTCTCTCTCTCTCTCTCTCTCTCTCTCTCTCTGTCTCTCGAACGTTCTCTGCTTCAGTTCCTCGATGGTGGAACGATCTGCCTCTGGCTTCACGCTTGTCAGACTCGATCTCTATCTTTAAAAAATACCTAAAAACTCATCTTTCCGGCTACAACTTACTCACTAACTCACTTCTTATCTAACATACTATCTCTATCAAAAAAAAAAAAAATCTTTTGTAACTTCTCTCTCTGTGTAACTCGGTAACATTGTTGTAGCACTTGTTCACCTATTGTTGTATCGGCTATTTACCGCTTCATTGTCTCCTCGACTATTGTAAGTCGCTTTGGATAAAAGCGTCTGCTAAATGACTAAATGTAAATGTAAATGTAAATGTAAATATATACTGTGAATTTGGTCCTCCTATAATGCAAGGAAACTGGATCCTCCAGTCTGTAGTTTGGATCTTGCACAAGAGGGGACATTTTCAAAAACTCAGGTGAGATTGTGGCTCAGGTCAAGTTTTCTCAGATTTGAGGGGTATGACTTCAGAGCTGAACCCAAGGAAGGGAAACCTCGTCTATCAACGTATAGCCATGTGCTCTACAAACCCATAAAATGTAATAACGGTTTTGTTTTTTAGATATTTATTTGTTTAGTTATAAAATTATTTGTGTTTCTGTTAATTCCATCAACAAGAAAGATAATAAGGAAAAAAATGAATAATAAAAAAAGAGTCGACCTGTGGCGCCAATATGACACGTGACTGCCCGGTGTCACGTGTAGCAACTCTACGCTCTCATTGGTCAGTTTGGGGACATGTTTGAAAAGAGTCATTTCAAACTAAATTTTATTTAAATTTTAGAATTTATTTATTAAATGTAGTTAACGATACTGCTCATTGTTATGATTAAAACGAACATTTACCTATCAGCATTTTATTCTTTATTTGTTTAGTGTAATTGGATTGCGTATCGACTGCAGATATGTTTCTAAACACAAGATGGCAAACTAATGATTATAATGTCAATCAAATTAACTTTGTAATAAACTATTACATATTTCTCTACAAGACGATTCAAGTGTGCAGTTTCTTTATGAAAGTGAATACAAAAGAAAATGTGTCAAACAAATTCAAATTAAATTTTTATTTTACAGATTATTGTGATTTAATATTAAAACAGTTTGGTAAGATAATGTTAAGACATTATTTTAATTTATTCATTTATTATTTAACAATTGAGATTATTTGGAGGTGTTGGTGGTGTTTCAGCTATAGATATAAATATTAATATACAAGATGAAGTAAAAGTTTGTAAACAGATGTTTTTAACAGATCCAGACATCACACATGTACAGAACATCTGAATATTCGCATTTAAAGAATTAAATAATGAAAATAATAGAAATGCATATTAAAATGGTTTTCTATTTTGAAATGGAAATTAAAATGGGGTATTATGCGTCTTCTTCACAAAATCAGATTGCTGAACATATGTGTTGTGTATTCTCCTTTATTCCATAATCCATGGGAATAAGCGAATTAATTCATAACGTTTTTTTGAGTATTTGCTGTATTACAATTTAAACCAGCCATTTTCAGAGCTGTATGGAAGCTGTTCTTAGCTGCCTATGAGCCGACAGTCTGAAAAACGCATCATTGAATTTATTTTTAGTTGGACTTTTGAATTCTTTGTTAGCATAATTCATTTGATATGCACTTGTTAATGTCTAGCAAAGGATGTCGATTACGCCACTGAGTATGAGAAGGACGGTATCGACAAGGTACGAGAAGATGAGGCTGAGGAAGAGGGTGAAGACCCGGAGGACCACGCTCCAGGAGAATGGGTATCAAACGGCTTAATCACGACGGTACAATATTTTAATCAAAATTTCTAATAAGTCTAGACAGATCCTAAAAAATGACTTTTTGTGTGTGTAGGATGAGGAGAAGATGTTCCGTCAGAGGACGACCATGAAGGGTCCAATGTCTGAAAGAAGTGGAGGTCAAAGGACATGTGTGAAGGCCCCAAAGATGCTGGGGCACAACGTTACCCGTGGAACCAAAACTCCCACTGCTGTTGTTCTGCCTTTGCTATTTCATTTTGACATTGTGGCTAGGTGTCGAAACTCTGCGGACACACAAGAGGACGAACTGCGCGGCTGAAACTCAAGTTTAAGTGTTTGATATCGGTCATGAAATTAGAAAGATACGGCCAGTAAACCACCACACAACGTCTATTTTTATTTCATTTGACGTGTACGCACATGTTTGTGTGTCAAGGTGCAGAACAAAAACAAAAATCACGCAGATACACTCACACACACAAAGTTGTGGGTCACAGGAGGAAGCGATGCACAACCGAGTTTTGAAAGCGTGTCAGTATCCTGACAGCACTGTCACGGTAGGGTAACGTGTGCGCTGTTTCATGCACTTCTCACGGTCAATGAGGAGAGAGTTGGTTTTGCAGGCGATCTCCTTCTCCAGGGCGAGTCTGATCTCCTCCAGGTCTGACAAAGATCCGCACGCTTTATGCAGCTGCTGCTGCAGCACTGATACCGTACCGCTGATCTCTGAGACTTCACCTAACAGACTACACAAAAACGATAAACCTGAGCTTGATGGCCTATGAAAGTGTCAGATAATGTTACAGACACGTGCATGTACCTGAGCTGAGGTTGGTCTCTGCAGAGCTCCATGTTGGGTCTGAAGGTCCTGTAATGAAGTCTTGACTGAGCCACTCTCAGAGGAGCTTCTTTATCATGCACAGCCTCCCGCAGCAATCGAATATTCTTCTCTTGAGCTCCAAT
>CM065658.1:10402666-10415166 GCA_033220385.1 Triplophysa yarkandensis | reverse complement strand
CATGGAAACTAGATCATTGGTCAACATAAGTTTCCTGTAACTAAAGCCGACTACAGATAACCCTGCCCACAGTGTTTAAGCATCGCACTGGCTTGTATTCAATTCAGTTTTATGACACCTATTTCTCTATTCTAACTTCCTCTAAATATCTAAAACCCCACCCATATCTTGCATCACAATATTCGGCTGTTAACTCACACTCGCTTGTGAATATATCCAAGAACACAAACTACAGTTTCAGGCAGAATACAGGACATCTCAGGTATGTTTCTGTATAAATGTCATAAATCGTACATATATATGTTGGGTTCCTGAAGGGTGTCTGAAGATAATTTGAGTATCTAAGACCAGGAATTAGTGTCTTGTATTCATTCACAGGCTTTTATAATGGAGAAAGAATCCAATCCTCCTCCGTATGCTGGACCTCAGGAGAATCAGGTGGGCATCCACTTTCCAGGACAACCGACAGCATACACACCTCAAGCAGGTAGACCCGTGCTATTCCTCCATCTCCAATACAAGAACAAACACTGTCAGATCTTCAACTCATGTGTTCGCAATGACCCATTGAGTCACCTTCATGTCACATACAACCTGCTATGATTGCAGCAATAAATAAGATATTTTGAAAAATGTCTCAGCGGTTTTGGAACCAATGTATTCTTTAAAACGTTTCTGCAGAATAAAGGCTAGAAATGACATTGAATTTTAGTTGAACTCTTTCTTTAAAGCGTTAGTAACAGATCAGAAAACGCAGCCTGGTTGTGTCAACCCGGCTAATGAGTGTAACATATAATGTAAACAGTTAGTCAGATGTCCAGATCAATGAGACACGGCCATAAGATGTGTGTTCTCTGGAAAACAAACACAGTCTGCTGCCATGTCAGATTGTACTTTATGACTTTATACACAGATGACAAAGGTTACAAGTCACAAGAGAAGTCTCTATCGTGGATTATATTGCGTTCAAAATCTGGAAAGGAAAAATGAAAAGAAGGAAGAGAAATCATGAACAGAAAATCATATGTGTAGGTCTACAGGAAAATAACTAAAAAGTAATCTCAAAAGAAATCTTACATTTTGCCAAAGTTTATTCACTTTCATGTCATTTCAAACCTATATGACTTTTTATCTTTCATATTGCACAAATTAAGATATTTTGAAGAACGTTGATATTCAGCAGTGACACCTTTTTCTTCTTTTGTAAAGAGGCAATTCTGCGAACAGTGATTATGATAAAAAACATACAAAAGTGTTTTATCTTATTCATTGGCTAGGCACAATGTTAGAACAATGAAAAGAACAATGTTATCACCTCAAGTCAGGAAAGAAGATCAACTTAATCCATATGGAGCTTCAGTATTTCATCTTTGCCCTCTTGGTCTGACCTTATTACAGATTCATTAAGCGCCCCGCCACCTCCATATGGATTTGGAGCTACACCCACAAATGTCCAGCAGCCAGTTGCAGTTCCTGTAGGTGAGTATTGATTAAAAAAACCTTCGGATAACAAAATATAATAGATAATATATCATTTCTTAAAATATTATAATTTTTTTATCTCAAATGATTTCAAAAAGGGAATAGAAAAGGCAAGCCCTTTAAATCTAAATATAAATCATTTTTAAAGTCATAACAAAGAATCAACATGAAAATACTTCATATTCAACCTAAAAAGCCTCAGTATTGTCCACTTATACCTGTTTGAAACCTCAAATCATGTCACACAAGCATGTTGTTGTTTCCTATAGAACACAAGATGGCACACTTGTCTTGGTAAAGTAATGTACTCACAGATGCATATGACCACATTTAGTTACACAGATGCTGATGATGCCCACTCTCACTGATGTACCGGGCCACATCACCTGTCCACACTGCCGACAGGACATCATCACAGAAACGGAACATCACAGTGGTTTGCTCACCTGGTTGATCTGTGGAGCCCTTGCTCTGTTTGTGTAAGCACAATAACATGAAAGCCATTAAGTGTACTGCAGTGTGTAACTGCAAATAAACACACACACACACACACACACACAGATTAGTGTTAATGGATCTTCTGTATTCTCTCAGGTGCTGGCTATGCTGCTGCATCCCCTTCTTTGTGGACGCATGCAAGGATGTGAAGCACAGCTGTCCAAACTGTAAAAACATCATTCGCGTTCACAAACGCATGTGAGCATCATCTGCATGAGAGAGCAAGAGCCAAGTTTAACTCGCAGGAGTCATGTGTGTGTTGCTGATACTCTCTGAAAAATGGTGGGACAGCTTTTTGGTGCACAAAGCTGTGATTTATAAAGTTCATTTACTGGAAATTATGAGCCACAGTCCTGGACTGCAAAAAGCCAAAGTAAAATAATAAATAATAAATAATAATATAAACAAATGTCGGGATTTTGTGACATGCCATGAATTATAACATAAATACTGTATGTTTTTTACATCCGTTGTGTAATTGTGTTAAAATGCACTTAATGTTATCATTATGCACATGCAATGCATTTATAAGCTGTGAAATAAAAAAAATATTTTGGCAAACCAGCATAGAGTTTTTTAATTCAGTGTTAAGTTGTGAATTTACTGTAAAGTGCACCATGTGGTCTGCATGCGTCATCTGTATTGTATGATATATTGCTCCATACTATACAAACAAGCCATCCCATCCATTAAAAATGTATCACGTATCCTTCCTAAAACCTGACTGCGGTTCAATGTGATGGTAACTAAGAAACAAACAAATTAGAAGATCATAATGATAACATGTAACAGAAATTCGTTTGTTTGTCATCCGTCCAAGACACAAAGAACAATAATCTAGATTACAATTTGTTTCATTCAAGATTTCCAATTACATTCTGTCAATCCTACATAAAAAAATCAACAACCACAACATGAGAGACATGGTTACCCTCTTAAATGACACATCTTCCATCTCAGGCATGACCTGAAATTTATCACAACATCCCAGTTATGATCTGTAAGAATAAAAAGTGACAGGGTGATAATTTCATCCCAAAATAGCTGCAGATCTCCCATGTGGTCAAGTTCTATAACATGGAATTGATCTGAACTATAATTTTCTTTGCATTAATAATGTAAAATAATAATTTTAAAACCTATTTTCTATTTCCTCTCTTTTTGCATCACAGGATGGTTGGTTATATATATATATATATATATATATATATATATATATATATATATATATATATATATATTTATATATATATATATATACAGTACATTTATTTAAAAGTAGTATTTTATCATATTGCTTTTTTAACAATAACACTCAAATGAACAAATTTTAAGCTTTAGAAACACCCTTTAGGACGCATGTGTGCCTTATGCATTTTATGAAACATTGCAGACTCATTGTAGAATGACCCATGTACATTGATCAATAGTGTACGTTTTCAATATTTATTATTCACACAGCATGATATATTACTTTATCTGGGGATTAAAATAGATGTGTTCGAGGCAAGAGCCCCATAAATTAAAAAAAAATTTAATGAAAATTTGTTTGTTTCATGCATAATGATTGTACATGATATATAAAAACAAATTCATATAAAGCTGTTGTGTTAATGGGATGAAAAAAATGAAAGGAAACTTTAACAAGTTAAACATGACCTGTTTGTTTTTAAACCTAATATCATATGCAGATCTAATATTGATCTGATTTGAGATTTCTATGATTCATAAATAGAATAAAGTAGACTTTAAGTTTCAGCTCCTCCCCAAGCCTCCCTTCTGTTTACCCCATCACCAACACCACACCAAAGTGTCAACATATCAAGTTCTTCATACACCTGCTGCAGAAACACAGGTATTTACAGATATTCCTTCATTCTTTTTATTTTAATATTTTTAACTGTCTAGAATTTTAACAGAACCAAATATTTTCACTGTGTTGGTTTCCCTTGTTGTGATTTCATGAAATCATAATCTTTAACATTGTTTTAACATTCAAATAAAAAACGGTTCTGTTCTTTAAAATAACAGCACAGAAGAATTCTTAAAAGGTTCTTAAAGGTTCCTACCTTGTTTTAAAGAAGTTTTTCAGGAAGGAACATTTACTTGTGTTACATGATGAAATGTTCAAGCGGGCACATTCGGACAACCTAGATATGAACAACCTTTAATATTAAAACCCAAAATATTGATAGTAAATAAATGCAGTTTTCCTTTCATATTTGTGTTTTGTCTCTATGATGGCGGTAATGAAATTTCTTTGACTGCCCGCAGGGACACAAAACGTCTTTGTGTGAGCAGGTAGACTGGAATAAACATAAAAATATCAAACAAAAAATCTTTATATTGACTGGCACATATTTAGAATTGTCCTCCTAATCTGTCCTTCAGTTTAGAAACAAAGGGTCAGGGTTAGGTTTACAGACCTGCTTGTCTGGCCGGTACGCTGAATAAAATGTCAATATAAAGTAGAGGAACTAACACAATTTCCATCTTTCTGACAGACCTCAAATGATGGAAAAAGACATGAATCCCCCTCCATATCCTGGCTCTCAGGTTCCCTACCCTGGTCAACCAGTTGCATACCAATCTCAACCTGGTGAGTGGCATGTTCAGATCTGTCATGGCAACAGTTTTTACATGGAAATGTTTTTTTAAGCTCAAGTATTCTACAGAATAATGACATATGGAGTTCATTAGTAAAGACTTTTCACAATAATCTTATATAGACCAATATAAGTATATGCACACACAACAGAGTTATTATTTAATAAAACAAAATATTGGCCTAGAAATGAGTACAAATGTCACTAAATAAAAAAATTTAACTAAACGTATAATTGAAAAATTAAATCAAAGTTACATTTAAACTCATATTATAGTTGAACTTGAATAAATAATTAACTAATAAAAGTCAAACGCATTTGACAAAATAGCTCAATAATGAAATCAAATATTTAAAATTTTAACCAATGAAGTACACCAAAAAAGACTATAATAACTTTTGTACAGAAAATTTGTAAAGGATCAAAGTTTTGAGGATTTACATTTTGGCTGCATGGCAAACATTGGAAATTCAATAATTGTTAAGTTTCCTAGTTGTAAAAAACTTTTTTAAGATTTGTTAAGCCAGCAACTATCACAAAACGGAATATTCTTTAAAAGTCATTAAAAATCATAATGAAATAATTTTTTTACATTAGTGTGAAAGATATTATTATAACACAATACTGTTCTTAGAACACATTTAGCTCATTCTTATAGTGATATGCACATTCTTTCATTACACATTTTTCCAGTTTACCCTCCTCCGCCCGCGCCAGGGATCGCTATGAATTATGTTTCCCCTGCGGCCCAATCTGTATCTACAGCAGTTGTAGGTGAGCATTCCTGCATTTGATCATTTGAATGTCCGACTAGTATGTACACACATAACATGAACATGTGATGATTGTGTATAGTCACACAGGTAGTGACAGTTCCTGCCAATCTCAGTGATGTACCCGGACAGATGAAATGTCCGTACTGTCAGCAACAGGTCATCACAGAGACCAGACACGTCAACGGTCTGCTCACCTGGGCCGTGTGTGGAGGACTCGCTGTTTTGATGTAAGAATTTAAATTCATCACAGAGATGATATAATCACATTCTGAGGTTGCTGACACAAAACAGACTCAGACATAAATACTAACGGAGTCTTTATTGTGTCTGGCAGGATCTGGCCCTGTTGTTTGATTCCATTCTGTGTCGACGCATGCAAAGATGTTGAGCATCGATGCCCAAACTGCAAATGTGTGGTACACTTGTACAAACGCATGTAACCTGTTCTGAAACCACCTAAATAGAGACAAATCTGTCATGGTCGCTTAATATTAGGTTGTTTCAAATGACTTGTTGGGTTAAACATGAAAGATATATATATATATTTGTTAGAAACTGAGATTTTGATTTGAAACCATTTAGTTTTTTTTTACCATGGTGGTGAGATGTACCCCAGATATCTTAGATGCTGACATTCTTCCAAATATCTCACAAGGAATTTGACAGAAAATATGTTTTTAGTGGACTCTGCCAAAGTCATTATGTATGTCTCTCACCCACTTATCGTCTTTCCTATGTCGTTTTATTTGCATTTTTGCACACATATTAAACATCTGTGAATTTGATTAAACAGTTTAAACTCCAGATTACATCTCCAAAGCCTTTCTTCCTTTAAAACTCTTAATAACGTAACAGTTAGTGCCTTGAACAAAGTCTTTGATTTTGATATTTGTATTTTTAGTTATCATATCTTGCATTAAAGATAAAGAAAACACAGGTAATCAAAATATGCAACAGTCCTCATCACCACTTGAAGTTGTATAGGCTTCATTATGGCATTCATCTGCTTTGAGTTTTACACATCCATCAGATATACGCTTGTTTTGAACATTAGATGGCACAACCAAATAATTGTTCTGCTCAGATGTATTTTGTTCAAAGAGGTAATTCACTCAAAAATAAGAATTATGTCATCCTTTTCTCACGCATGTCATTTCAAACCTGTATGACTTTCTCACACAAAAAATGTGGGTAATCCACTAAGAGTGGCACACATACACTTCTATTGTATTAACACAAGACAAATGCAAGTGAAAAAGTGCCAGTAACCAGCATTCTTCCAAATATCTTCTTTTGTTTTCTGCAGAGAAAGAAAATAAAAAGACAAGATAATGCATAACATGTACTTGGTCTCCTCCAGCGTTTCTCTTTCGTGTTACATTTTTGCGCTACAAATTCAGTTCATGCTTGTTTGTCGAAAAAATCTTCGGAATTTAAAAAAACATCCCTGCCCCTCCCCTCTATGTGCCTATGAGGAAATTAGGTATGTTTCTTATACATTCATAGTGAGTTTCTAAAGAGGAAGATCAGCTGGAATATACAGGTATGTGTCATAATCTAATGTGTTTAAATAATTTTGACATTAATATTGAGATTTTCGACTTAAGTTTCCATTTTGTTTCATTTGTATACAACTCGATTTTAAACAATTTAATATATAACAAACAAAACACTTATGTTTAATGGGACATAACCCAGGAAAGACAAAAACAAACATGTGTGTCATAAGGAAATATTGGGAGATGATATTTAATCTAGAGGACAAAATATAGTAAATGAAATAAAGTATTGTCTCCATGCTTTTCTGATGTCTGTTGAATTCCAGAAAAAACAAAGAATGACAGAAGTGACCGTCAGGAATGAAGCTATTTCTATAAACGTGCTTTTAACAAATGTTACTAAAATATATTGTGCTGTATTTTTACCAGCTTGTTTTCTGTTGTTTGCAAAAAAACATTTATTTGGAATTTGAGGGAAATAAAGAGAAAATGATTATTTGACCAATTGTGATCAATCTTTATACAGATGCTCATTTTGTGTGTCATTTAAATTCTCGACTTCTTTGATTCTTTGTACATATTTGGGTGAAAATATTTCCTCCCAAACTGGACACAGACACTTTCACTATCATTTGTTTTAACCGCACGTTCTGCCGGTTCATCTGTCACTGTCATTTCATAATGTCATCAGACCTGCTTCTCAGGCCTCTGCTGTAAAAATCTCATGCTTAGATGAGACCGAGAATGACACGGATGATGACAGACCCTCTGAAACCTTTTCCAAACATGAAGATTGGTTAACAAATATATCTTCTAATCCGCTAAACACATTTACAGATTATTCATCAATGGGGGAAAAAAATCCACCACCAGGAACGGACGGAGTTCCGCAGCTCAATTATCCACGTCAACAAGGTCAGATAAACAGCACAAGAGCAATACATTACATTACCTGAAACCATTGGTGTAACGTAAATGATGTAAATGTTAAAGTGATGTGGCCTGTCATCGATCAAGGACTTTCCATAGTCCCGGAGAACACTTCAGGGAATCAAGCTCAGACTGAATCTACACCTGGTCAGTATCAACACTTTAGTTTCAATCCGTTTGTTATATTTGCTTGTTGAAGCATTTTGTACCCTTTGGATTTCATCACTGTTCCTGTGTACAGATTCATCCCAAAATTCTCAAGAAAATGCAGACTCATCTGCATCCAATGAAACTCAGGCTGGTGGAGGTGAGCAGCCGTTCTTAAGATTGACTTTGAAACGTCCGTCGTAAAGTTTCATACAGATCTGTGAGATGTTTGACTCCTTTGCACTCATCTTTTCTGTAGATGATCATCTTGCACAATCTATCACATATCAATCGGCCGCGGTCGTCCAGGCTACCTACACCGTAACTGAGACGTTAACTACTACAGATATACAGGCCTCAGGTCATCTTCACTTTATATTTCTCTTCTTCGCACGTTTGAAAGATCTTTAACATTCAAGTTTTGCTCTTTTAGAATCATCAACTCAACCAATAAAGTCTCCACCTGCGTACACTGAAGGTGCGTTTTCATGCAATAGTTGTTTCACCTTGTATTGAGATTCCGGTTAACTGTGGGTTTATAACCACAACATATGTAAATAAATCCATTCCGTTGATCAGGACATGTCCAATACAGTCCAGATCTCTGCCATCAAACTTATCTTTTTCCTTTATATGTTGTGTTTTTCAGTTCCGATCCAGGGTGCCCCACAACCACAGATGTTAAACACCCCACAACAACAGCCCTACACCACACAACCCCAGCCGTACACCGCACAACCCCAGCCGTACACCGCACAACCCCAGCCGTACACCGCACAACCCCAGCTGTACACCGCACAACCCCAGCCGTACACCGCACAACCCCAGCCGTACACCGCACAACCCCAGCCGTACACCGCACAACCCCAGCCGTACTACGCTCAACGTGTACCAGGTACAGTCCATTCCTCATGTCATAATGTATTATTGTGTCTGTTTTATATTGTCAAATAGATCTTTAGTGCCTTCATTACATTTCTCTTTAATGAAGATTTTTATTCGAACAGATTATAAGGCTGGACCTCCACCCAATCCAAACCAAATCCTACAGCCTGGCGCACGTGAGAACTTGATATCAATTAATATCAAGCATTATAAAATATCGTATTTGAAAATATTCCTCATGCAGATGATGGAGCAATAACGGTTTTTATGATTGTAATATAAATTTGCTTCATTTGATCTGCATTCACAGCCGTTCAATTGGTTGCTATGCCACCCCCTCTGAGTGATGTACCCGGGCAGACGAAATGCCCACACTGCCAGCAGCAGGTCATCACGGAGACGAGATACGTCAACGGCCTGCTCGTCTGGGCCATTTTTGGCGGTCTTGGCATCTTAATGTGAGTTGTCATTATTCACCATTGGAAAGTAGTGAAACATCTTACTTTTTCAAATAAAGTTAGAAATTACATTTACTCCAATATTTCACTTTACTCTAATCCTCAACACTGATTAGTATCAGATTGGTGCTTTGGGTTCATTTCAGCATAGGAAAAGGTTTCAAAGCCCAGTCATTTTTTATGATAAAGTATATACAGAAGCATTTATGAATTAGGAACTATACCAATTACTGATGAATTTCACTTCATTGAATTTTATATGACCCTATTACCTGTCATATACTTTGATTCTTTAAAAAGTGTCTTATTATTATGGCTTCCTAACATCTTTTATGAGTGCATGTGAAGCTCCACAAAACACACATGACGGATTGTCTGTTGTATGTTTCAGGATTTGGCCCTGTTGTATGATTCCGTTCTTCGTGGACGCCTGCAAAGATGTTGAGCATCGCTGTCCACAGTGCAAGACCCTCGTCTACATACACAAACGAATGTAGCTGAGGTTTTACATGACAAGTCCAGACAAATCCTAACAAAATGATTCTTAAACTTAAACTAAAAGTGTCATAGCCTTGAAATATGTTTTAGCCTTTAGGATGCATTACTAGAATGTCGAAATTGTTAGAAAACAGGTTTTTCCGGTTACCGTACAAAAAACGAAAATGGTTTCTGTTTTGCACTTAAATCTATGTTTATAATTTCTTTGCTACTTTTGTTCGAATCAATTCTTTTAAAATCTGAATATGAAGTGGTAAGAATAAGATATGCTATATTGTTGGCTTTAGAACACATAATATACTTGAAGTTAACTGGAAGGATGGCAAACATCCTCTGCTGTCTTACATACTTATATATAAAAACATAAATAAAATCTTCAAAAAAAAATGATATTTGGTCGAGTGACCCTTTAATAGAATTCTCTCTACTCACAAAAACCTCATTAGTTGGATCCTTTGTTTTCTCATCATATTTTCATCTTTTTGAATAATGACTGTATTTTAACATCTTGTCTTTAACATATTACATTACATTTACATTTAGTCATTTAGCAGACGCTTTTATCCAAAGCGACTTACAATAGTCGAGGAGACAACATATTCAAATTCAGACAGTGCTGCACATCACTTTGACAAACCAACATTCTCATAAGTTGACGCATATCTCCGTTTCTGAATACTTTTGTGTAGTTGTCAAGAAATAGATCTGATAAGATTTCTCTTCTTGTCTTCCTATACTGACTCTGGACATGACCTGGAGACCTTACAGTACAAGGGATCTATCACAATCAACTAGATTCTCTAGTTTGGATGTCAAACTTGTCACATGGACATAGAAAGAGTTAAGGATACAAGGAAGACTCCATCGAGTGTCTTGTCTATAAAATAATACAAAATATGATCTCTTCAAAATTGAGATGTGTCGTGAAGTAGCTTTCCAATCCGATTGGTTTGTTTTGGATTCCTTCGGTGCGGTTATGCTGTAATGAAGGTTTTGTGATATAATGTAGAGAAGAGAATTGATGTGACAGAGCTGGTGGGGTTATCTCTCTCTGGAGGAGGATTCATGACAGGAAGGCTTGACTTGACCTGACTGTGTCTTATAAAGAGAGATGGGACTGTGGCTTTCACCTTATACAGTAAGATGTGTTTGAATTCCTCTTTATTGTCTTCATCTTGTCTAATACTGTATGCAGAAATGTTCCTTCAGCGAATACATGTACGTTCCCCCACACCCAAAATATTGAAGTCCATTTTCATAATTTAACTTCATTTGTCCTTTCTGTTTAATTGTGTTCAAATACACCTTTTTTGGTTTATCTCACTGACATGGGGTCAGTTGTGGTCTGAGAGTTGGACTTGTGATCAGAAGGTTGTTGGTTTGAATCTCAGTGTCAGCAGATAATAACTGAAGTGTTCTTGAAGACATCTTACCCCCGTTTACCCTGAAGTGATGTTTGACCACTGCATAATACTTGTAAGTCGCTCTGGATAAAAGGGTCTGCAAAATGAATAAATGGAAATGTAAATGGCTAACTTTTTTATTTATTGTAGTTTATCCTGGCATTGTATGTCGGCTGGTGCGGTCGGCTCAGGTCTGTCACCAATTTTCTTCTGATGACTCTCCATACTTCTTTCACACGTGCTAAATGTTTGATGGTCAATGTAAAATCTAAGACGCCATAAGATGTAAATAAAAACATTTCAATGAAAAATCTCAATAGTATGTGCAGTGTTCTTATGAAATCTGCTCATAAAGCAGGGTGAAGAACTGATCCGAATACAGCTTTACCTAATCTAAACACACACACGCACGCAGACACACACACACACACACACACACACACACACACACACACACACACACACACACACACACAACTCTATTTATAAGGGATGGATTGATGGATACATACAAAGTAAAAATAGTAATAAATCAAAATTATAGTTAGTCTTAATAAAGTTTTAAAAATATTTGAATTAAAGTATTTCATATTGCATCTATTGTATTTGATTTTTTATAATTATTTTTAGTTCATTTTCAGTTCATTTTTCTTCATTATTTCTTTTCCAGTTTTTGTTTAGTTTTCCCGTAGAATTGCTTACAGTAATTTCATTTGAATGTAATTTGTTAAAAAGGAACAGGTTCATCCAGCCAAGATGAAATATTATAAGAGAACAGGGCCAACTGTACCATAGGAAAAGGATTATTGTAAGGCTACTTAAAGAGACACTGACACACACACACACACACACACACACACACACACACACACAGAGAGAGAGAGAGAGAGAGAGAGAGAGAGAGAGAGAGAGAGACACACACACAGACACACACACACACACACACACACACACACACACACACACAGACACACAGACACACACACACACACACACACACACACACACACACACACACGACCTGATGAAGAGATTTCCCTTACATAACACAATCTTAAGACATTCCACGTGTACACACACCTGCAGTCCAGTGTTGTCCAGAGGAGTTTTAAGGGTTTGATTTTGTTCACTCAGAAGTTCTGGACACATCTGGAGATGAATGCATGTACAATGTAAGTATGGAGAGCAAGAGTGCGGTGGATTGTATTTGTGATGGGAGTCCTCAAGTGTGCAGTGACTGAGACATCCAGGAGGATCTTAAGAGATGATGAAGAAGAGCCTGAGGATGTGTGTGTGTGTGTGTGTGTGTGTGTGTGTG
>CM065658.1:10385166-10400166 GCA_033220385.1 Triplophysa yarkandensis | reverse complement strand
GAACACATGAACACATGAACACAGCTTCACAGGTGAACACATGAACACAGCTTCACAGGTGAACACATGAACACAGCTTCACAGGTGAACACATGAACACAGCTTCACAGGTGAACACATGAACACATGAACACAGCTTCACAGGTGAACACATGAACACATGAACACAGGTGAACACATGAACACAGGTGAACATATGAACACAGGTGAACACATGAACACATGAACACAGGTGAACACATGAACACATGAACACAGCTTCACAGGTGAACACATGAACACAGGTGAACACATGAACACATGAACACAGGTGAACACATGAACACAGGTGAACATATGAACACAGGTGAACACATGAACACATGAACACAGGTGAACACATGAACACATGAACACACCTTCACAGGTGAACACATGAACACAGGTGAACACATGAACACAGGTGAACACATGAACACATGAACACAGGTGAACACATGAACACATGAACACATGAACACATGAACACAGGTGAACACATGAACACATGAACACAGGTGAACACATGAACACATGAACACAGGTGAACACATGAACACAGGTGAACACATGAACACATGAACACATGAACACAGGTGAACACATGAACACATGAACACATGAACACATGAACACAGGTGAACACATGCACACATGAACACATGAACACATGAACACAGGTGAACACATGAACACATGAACACATGAACACAGGTGAACACATGAACACAGGTGAACACATGAACACAGGTGAACACATGAACACATGAACACAGGTGAACACATGAACACAGGTGAACACATGAACACATGAACACAGCTTCACAGGTGAACACTTGAACACAGCTTCACAGGTGAACACATGCACACATGCACACATGAACACATGAACACAGGTGAACACATGAACACATGCACACATGAACACATGAACACATGAACACAGGTGAACACATGAACACATGAACACAGCTTCACAGGTGAACACATGAACACAGCTTCACACATGCACACATGAACACATGCACACATGCACACATGAACACATGCACACATGAACACATGCACACATGAACACATGAACACATGTGTGTGCTGTCACTTTCCATACAAATTTAAAGCCACATTTAAAAAAAGCTGATTTGGTTTAAAGGGACCAAAAGAAAAATCTGTCATTTGTTGTCCTTGCATCATTTCAAACTCTTGTATAACTGTGTTTCATATACAGAACACAAAAGACGATATTTCGAAGAATGCACGCAACGGTTACCACTGATTTCCATTCTTTCAAAAACCAGACGTTTCTCCAAATATCTTCTTTCATTCACACTTTAAAGGGTAACACATTTTGCATTTCTCTCCCAGGCATGGCTCTGAGACCCACCATCATCTTTATCGTCTTTCTGATTGGCTGCTTCGCTCTCGAGGACACCACGGATCCTCCCTCTCCTCGTGGGTGTGGTGATGCTGTGGACCCGCTGTACCGCGTCCTGTGCGACCTGGAGTCCGTTTGGGGCGTTGTGCTGGAGGCCGTGGCGTGCGGTGGTACTGCCTCGTCTCTCATCCTGGTTGTGATTCTTCTGGCCAAGCTGAAAAACGTCACCGAACCCGAGAAGCGGTACGGCGTGGGTCCTCTCCTCCTCCTGTTGGCGGGAACAGTGGGACTTTTCAGCCTATCCCTGGTCTTCCTGGTCCGGCGTGGCGGGGTGCTGTGCGGGGTGCGCCGCGGCCTGTGGGGGACGCTGTTCGCGCTGTGTTTCTCGTGTTTGCTGGTGCAGGCGGTGAGGCTGAAGAAACTAGCCGCGGGGAGGCGGAGCCCAGCGGGGAGCACTCTCACCGGGATAGCTTTCGGACTGACCCTGGTCCAGGGTGTCATCGCAGGGGAGTGGCTCCTGATCACGGTGGTCCGCGAAGGACACGCGGCCTGTGAATACATGCCGTTGGACTTTGTGCTGGTGTGTTGCTATGCTGCAGTATTATTGCTGGCGGCCAGCGTTTTGTCGTTGGGCGTCGTTCTCTGTGGAGGCCGAAACCGAGAGGAATCCAACAGGAAGAGGATGAAATGGAGGTGTAACGCCGTCTGGCTCTTCCTGTCGTGTCTCACGTCCCTGCTCGTCTGGGTTGCCTGGCTCACTCTCTATCTCTACAGCAACGCCGCCATCGCAACTGTGGCAAAGGACTGGGACGAGCCGGCCTTGGCAGTTGCCTTGGTGACGCAGGGATGGGTGCTGCTGCTGTTTCACGCCATCCCGGAAACCCACCTGTGTCTGCGTCCGGCCGACCAGAGGAACGCGGACATGGGGCAGAACTACTACGACACCCCTCAGCCTCCGACCGCGCAGGGTTACCATGACGACGAGCGGACGACCGATCCCAGAGCTTCGTACGAGGAGAGTCAGGCCTACTCTGTGGAGGAGCACAGCACAGGTATGAAAAAACAGGCTTCGGTGTTGCACGTTTTTCTTGTCTCACGTGTTGTTTTGCAGTTCTGCAGGCTGGCGGGTATCATAACGGACTGATACGACCCGCCGTGCCGTTCCGCAGCCATGTTTATCAACCCACTGAGATGGCCTTGCTCATGAATGCAGGAACGGTGAGTGTGTGACACACCGAAAACAAATACACACCCATCACAAAATATCAAAACACGAATAACTCTTTACCGTGCGTTTCAGATCCCGACCGCCCCTCCGAACTTTACCGGAAGGCATCTTTGGTGAAAGCGGTTGCCATAGCAATAACATCCTCTTCCTCCCGGGAGGATACACTTGGTCGAAAGGCACTTTAATGAAGGTGAAGTCATTTCTGTGACACGTCCACATTGGTTTAAACAATAATATGAGAAATCTTCAACAAAATCTTGATCTAATCGTCTGAATGAGACTTTTTTCTTTAGTCGGTCTGCTTGTCAATTGTAGAGGAGGACAGATACTCGGGTAGAATAAACCGTCGGCAACCAGCGGTTATTTGAGCAGATATTTGACTTCTTGATGTGTGACAGAAATGACACTTCACCTTTAAAGTTCCACGTGAAGGTTTTTCTCAGTAACCCTTACGAAAATCAGCCATGATTAAGCCAAACTATTTTTTGTAAGAGAAATTTAAAGCCGATTTACATTTTGTACACTTTTGGAACAGAAAATGCAAATGTTGCACTTGTTGTTCAGTGGTTCGCTCTTCTAAACACTGAACATCATCAGAATCTGAACGAATCTATTTAAATATGATCCATTATTACGACCGGAGAGTTTTAGGCCGACTGTATTTACAGAGCGAGAGAATGATGGAGAGACACCGCCTTTAAATGTACAATCAATTGTTTCGATTGCTCAAATAATGTATTTATCTGTACAAAGTGTTTATTTGGATCTTTCTTTTAAAAGTGTTTTTTACATCTGCTGAAAAAAACACCACAAATGTATTAAGATGTGTTTTTTTCTCACAAAGTGGTTTCCATACATTTCCAATTAGATCCATGAAACCCATCAAACAATGTTTGTGTCATTTTAATTATTTATTTCTGCAGAAATGCACATTCTTCAAACTTTGCACGCTTATTTTTGATCAATCTTCATGCAAACTGTACATGTGTTGTTGTAATTCAGCACATTAATGCCGTGTTTGATCTTGTAAGGCAATACTTTTATCTCTCATGTCGTTTTTCTATCACACAAAGCACAAAATATTCATTAATGCTCATCATGTATATGCTTTATTCGGCTCTGCGCAGATTGAGCTCCCTATGACGTGTAATACCGCGAGATCTGCGTTCATCCGCGTTTATGTGACGTCATACTCCGATAGTGCTGCGCAGCTCCGTATGTGGTCGACTCATGATTAGATGTGTTTGCACTTTGAGCCGGTTTGATGGAGAAGATTGAATTTAATCTTTGTGTTGTGATCGATCACGTGATTTGCACAGACTCTACTTATCCTTGTATTTGATGTCTATATTTGAAAGAAATCCTAATAAATATATTTGCAACGTTTTCAAAGCGTCCCGTGTTGTTGTTTGAACAGCGCAAACGCGCGCACTCTAGCGGTCACCGACGGTACTTCACCGTTGCCAAGCGCGCGGTCAGGTTGCTAGGGAAGTGGAATCATCGTGTTTCCGGATGTAAGATGGAAGGGAAGGAGGATGCACGTGTTCATTAAGTATTACAGTATATGTTTAATGGATATGTTTGTATAATATAAACTCGCTTCGCCTTATGTGATAGTATTTAAGGTTTAAATGATTAAACATGATTATTATATTTAAAGTTTCTGAACTATTGTTGTTGTTTGTCAAAGTTAAAGTCTGATTTATTTATCAATACTGCCACATGTGACGTTGCAGTGTAGACTTTTATTTTAAATTCTTTAATTTAAATGTATATTTATATTTATTGTGTATTTACATTTATTGTGTATTTACATTTATTGTATATTTATATTTATTGTGTATTTACATTTATTGTGTATTTATATTTATTGTGTATTTATATTTATTGTGTATTTACATTTATTGTATATTTACATTTATTGTATATTTACATTTATTGTGTATTTACATTTATTGTGTATTTATATTTATTGTGTATTTATATTTATTGTATATTATTGTATATATATATATATATATATATATATATATACATACACAATAAGTGGAGTATGTGCTTTTAAAGTTGACGTTAACAAAATAAATGAATAACATCAACAGTTAGAATAATAATAAAATATATTTTTATTAAAATAATCTTTACAGTACAAGACTTTTACTTTCTGTCCAGGAAACTCCAACCGATCCGGATCCATTACGTAAAATAGATGACTGCAGAACTTTCCTGACAAATGTGTGATCAAACAAGAGCTTTAAATCCAGATATGGTGATTGAAGGAGGGATCAGAGAGAAGAAAAAGAAGAAAAAAATAAAGGAAGTGAGAGCGACGGCTGAGAATGATGGAACTGTGAAGTATGAGCATGCTGCGGTCCAAACGGATATTAAAACAGAAAAGGTAAAAATCTGTAAAGAAGAACAACACCTGTCTGACGCTGGTGAGAAGAAAAAGAAGAAGAAGAAGAAGAAGAAACTCAAAGAGGAAAGGGTAGAAGCCGGTGAACTTGTAGCGTATTATAATGATGTGTCCGTCCAGACTGATGTAAACGTCACTAAAGGAAGCCAAGAGAAGAGCGTTCGTCCTCAGAAAAAGAAGAAAGAGTTCAAAACGGAGTCCGACGACCTCCGAGAGAATGTTGTGACAGTCAACGACAGCGAGTGTTTAGAGAAATCAAAGATCAAGAAAGCAAAGAAGAAAAGAGATAAAGAAATAGAAGCGAGCATCACAGAGGCCGGAGAGATTAAGAAGAAGAAAAAAAAAGATGTTGAAGTCACAGAAGAGATGGATGAAGGACACAACGTAATAATGAGCCCGAAGAAAAAGAAGAAAAAACGGAAAAATATTGAAGAGCAAGAGCTAAAGACAGAGTTAGACGATGGAGAGGTCAAGAAGAAAAGAAAGAAGATAGAGGAAATTGTAAATGATGAAAGAGTGGACAAACAAACAGAGAAAAAGAAGAATACCGAAAAGAACGCCAGCTTTAAAACACAACACAATGACGAAAGTGTGAAAGGAAATAAAAAGATTAAAAACAAGAAGAAAACAGCTCCAGTAGAAGAAGAGATGAATGAGAGAACTGTAAACGCTGAAAACAAGACCAAGAAGAAGAAGAAGAAGAAGAAGAAGAAGAAGAAGAAGAAGAGGTTAGAAAACCAGGATGAGGCTCAGCGTGAATGTCCCGCCAATGTGAACGGGACGGAAGAAAAGAATGGTGATGTTATAGATGAAATGATGTCATCAAAACATAAAAAGAGAAAGAACATTAAGCTGGAGGTTGATGATTTCACCGAGATCATGGAGGATGAGCTGCATGACAAGAAGAAGAGCAAACAGGACAAGAACAAACCCATGGAAACGGTATGAAGGAATAAATGACAAGTACATCGCAGTCAAGACTTGCCTTCATGATTAGTATTTTAAAGTGAGGGATTTGTTTTTCAATATGTTGTCTCTGTCCATCATCAGAGCGAAGTTGTGTTACTGTCAGTGAAGAATGGAAATCAGGATGAAGTTTCTATAGATCAGGTACAGCTCCATTGATCACCATGTCTATTTTACCCACGCCAAAGGTTTTTAATGAGTGTTCTGATTCACAGGCTCGACGGCTCGCCCTGCAGAGGGACGTTGATAAAGAATCACAGCCAGAACCGGTCAGTCATATCATATCACTTCCCAAAGAGACCTTTAGACACGCATCATAAGTCTTCCTTTATTTTTGTATCATTTGTACATTCAACATGAGCCTCAAATTCATCTAAATCTCATAATCTGCATTAGTTGATTACTAAGTGATTTAAATTTCTGATTTCTAGAGTCTTGGACAGTGGGGCACAGCTCAGTTTGACAGCTCTGAGAGACAGGCTAAGTTTCATCGACTGTTGGGCGGGTTTAAAAAGAGCAGCCAGCCAATCACAGGAATCCCTGGGAATGTAAACATGGCCCTAGGTAAAGATGGTCAACAGACTTTACAGCAAGGCCTTCTGACAGAATTTGAGCGCGCACAAAGCCGACACTTGGGCTTGAAGAATAAAGGAATTGGATTGGGATTCACACCGCCGTCCAATAAGAAGTTTGCGATTGACATGAACGCACGGAACTCTATACGATTTGACGACTGAGAGTTCAATAAAGGGATAAAAAACCCCACAAAATCGGACTACTCATTCTACATTTGACTCTTCATTATGACACATGTCAGTTTTTAATGAAAACACTTGCAAGTGAAATAAAGGAAAACTACTTTTAGTCATAACCCAAAAATAAATTACTATTTATTTCTCAGGTGAAATATATACATGTGGATGTATGATCTTCAATGTGAGTAAATAGAAATGAATAAACGTGACTGTCATTGAGCAAGATTGTAAACTCTATACAGTTTTGAACACATTTTAAACGGCTTTATACTAGAACAAGACAAACCCAAGGTGATCTTCTGTTCTGTTAGATGCTTTATTTTTTCTCTTGTAAACACATGACCTTGAAAATGACAGAACAAAGAAAAAGGAACAGATTTTAAAATGAAACTTAAAACATGTCTGAATGCAAGTTCATGCGCTTTTTAAGAGTCTGAAAACAGTGTCGCCAAAAATAACCTCAATAATCTTTAGACGTCCTTGTAAGTAACTCTGCCAAGCTTATGTGCTGAACGCTAGAGGAACAATTGTACAGATTTCAGTTTTCCAGTTCACAAAATAACAGATTTTTTGTTCTTGTCAGTGGCACTTTTGTAGGTTTCTCTTACAGCATAACAAATATTTGACTCTGAATGTACATTGGGTAAAGCTTTAGAGACCTTTATAATACTTAATATTCTTTTGAAGCCATGTAACCGTGAATCTTCCAAAACCTGCTGATTGACTTTTTACCCAAAGTTTAAGTATATTTTGCATTGTGACACCATCCACGTGTCATTATTGTAATGCAAAACATTTGCAGTTTTCCTAAAATGTTTTTATTCACATTTATTTACTGTAGTCAACAATAGAAGACATTCCGAAATGACTTCTCTTGTGTTCTGCAGAAGGTCACAAAGCTTAAAAAATCATGAGGGTACATAAACAATTTTCATTCCTGTCACGGCGCCTTTTACTGTTATGACAATTGTCACAATGCAAAACATGGGTGGTTTTAAAATAGGCTTCATGGTCAATCTCGCACAAAAAACAAATGATCCAGATTAATTTCCATATTCACTCTTACTCCTCCAAACCCATATTGGGTAATATGAAGTACAGTAAACTTCACTTATGTTTGGAATGTTTGTTAAAGCTCTAAACAATTCAACACGTAATATTGCGTCATCACAGGCGTGCAAGACGCCCAGCGTGTCATAAATGCCAGAGCTGCTGACTACATTCTATTTCATGTCACCGTTTAGATGAGTTTACCGGTTAATTTGTGCGCAATTCACAGGCGTTACAAGCAGCGAGGCATGACAAGAAAATTCACATCTGATATTCCAAACACGTTGATCAGCAAGATAAATCTTTGTAAGTCAGGAGGGCGTATCTTTGAAGCTGTGTGTTCCAGTGGGTGTGGTTAAAGGACACGGTGGGCATGTCTCAACCCTGCAGGTACTCCGGCTGCACCCGTGCGACCTTGCGGAACTCTTTTGCATGTGTGCGCGGACACTGCATCTCACACCAACTGATGGGAACCATCTGAGCTCCTGCGGTTGTTTTTTAAGAACACGGAATCAGTAATGTACACTTGACAAGATATATTTCAATATTATTCAAACAACTCCTCACCGGCCTCGCTGTGGGCCACCACCACACCCAACTCATTCTCAGCTGTAGTCAAGAGGTAATTCAAATGAACGTCACCTAAAGAGATCTGAGGACTGAGGTCAAGGGTCACAAGCACATTCTACATACAGGGAGTTTGTAATATTAACAAGAGCTTTGAATTACAAAGATTTCACGTGCATTTAGATTTTAAAACAAGGATACGACTTTTGCAAGGACGATATCTCCCGGCCTGAAGCTTTTATACGTCTCCACCTGATGAGAAAATCAACCCACATTTTAAGCAATTAAGTATGACAATTCTGCGTTTGTTTCAATAATCAGGCATGAACTCACTTTGTCTTTCTCTGTCGCTCTCACATCTTCTCGTCTGGAGATGTCAAAACAAAAAAAGTTTAATAACAATGTACATATCAAATGCAAACTGCTTTTAACTTCTGGCGGAAATTTGAGACTTGTATAAAAGTGTTGAAACTGAGACACAACTGCATACCTGATCGTGCCTCTAAAGCGATCTTTTAGCGGTGTCGATCCCACATATAAAATGTGAACTTTGGTGAACCTTGGGTTGATACTTGTCACCTGTATAGGTACGATAGACAATAATACACAATGGAATGAAATTACACAAACACTTTAATTATGAAAATCAATGTTTTTTATACACCCATGTTATGTGTTTTTTTTCTTTTTGTGGAAGCCTGCAGACCGATGATTTAAAGTCTTAGTAATCATTTACTTTTACTGCATAGTTTTAAAATGGATGGTGACTAAGGCAGCCGGTCCTTAACCTTCGGCCTCACATGAACTCGGAACAACACACAGATGACTAAATGATTACAGAACTTCAATTTCATCCAATAATTACAGTTATTCGGATATGGCATTTGATATGTCATGCTTTATGGAACGCCCACCTTGCAGGTAACGATGGCACCAACGTCAGGCAGTAGTTGTGCTTCAGTCTCTCTGACCACAGAAATCACCGGGAGCTGATCAGAAAAGGATAACATTAGGGGATTCCACTGAACATCTCTATTTACATTTACATTTAGACATTTAGCAGACGCTTTTATCCAAAGCGACTTACAATAGTCGAGGAGACAATGAAGCGGTAAAGGAGACAATGAAGCGGTACACCGTGTTTAATTCTCTAAACACGGTGTACGGTTTAACTCCAGAGAAAACTGACCTCTTCTCCCTCGTTCTTTCTCATAACGTATCCCGCAAGAGAGGCGAAGATGTTCCCGTGCCTCAGATACGTTCCGGCTCCGGATATACAATCCTCCGTGCTGCACAGCCTTTCACCTGCACAGAAACAGTGAATGGATTCTTGTGGAAACAGTTCACCTGTGGAAAACCTTCACAATCCATTAATCCTCATAATTCAGATGTGTTAAAAACATCTGAAAGGTTCGGGCCACCACATATCATCAAAGCCTCATTAAAGTAGTCCATATGACTACAATCATTGTCTTCCAAAGTTTTAAGTTACTGTGAAGAAGTCTGAAATATAGAAGATGTTGTTAAGATGTTTGTTCTTCTTAAAGATTTACTTTTGTAGTCTCTATTTACATTCTTTAACTGAAAGAAGAGCCACATTAAAGACACAGAATAAAGTGATAGGTCGACCCAAAATTAAGTCTTTCATCATTTATTCTTGACATTTTAAACCAACCTGACTTAGAGAATATATAAAGAATATATTTTAAAAATGTCAGGAACCAAAAAACAACACATCAGCACAAGTGAATGGGGACTAACAGATTCACCAACATTCTTCAAAATATCATCTTTAATGTTCTGCAGATAAAACAGTCCAAAAGGTTTAAAATAAATGAACAGAATTAAGATATAAAGGATGATCTATACTTAAAATCACATTCTGATGGGATGTAAATACAAATATTAATGCATCTGTGTCAAACCTGAATGTAACTATTTTGTCATGAATCTTTTAAAACATTTAAAAATGAATCTTGTAAATTAAATATAAGTGTTATGAGAATATAAACATCTAGATTATATATCAGATTTCATGTACAGGTATTTAAACATGACAGCAGCTGAAGAGCCCCAGGCGGTGGGCGGGGCTCCAGCAAAGTGGGCGTGGCCCGTCAAACTAGTCCTTAAAGCCCATCGACACCCAGATAACTAAACCCCATTAAAGTGTTTTTAACACAAACACAAATAATAATAAATGTAAATATGTTGAATGCAGTGTTGATATTTAATATTTCTTAAATAATCTTATATTTCAGTTCCTCGCGCATGATTCAGCCATACAGCAATGCGCACGTGAACATCTTAAACTTTATCAAAGGGTTTCAAATGTATAAACTGACTGAAAATACAACGTGACGATGATGTACGACAGCTGAGTTATGAGTTTATCTGTAAATAATAGACGGACAGCAGACAGAGAGAGAATGAGAGTGACCCACCTGGAACACACAGCTTCATGGGCGACATGTTTTCAAGAAGCCACAACTGCTTCCTGATTGGCTGTCAGGCGACGGGAGAGGTGCGCTCTGATTGGTTGTTTAGTCAAACGCGGCACAGGGAGAGCGCCATGTTTGTTGTGGCAGTAAAATGTTTTGGGATTTGTTGCATAATTTTATTTATTAGTCTTGTAGATAAATATGACCAGTTTTACATTCAATGGTTTCATTATTAACATTTGTTTATATATTAATACCTCACTTTTAGTGTCCCAATTTAAAAGTTCTTATTTTCTTTTTCATTTTGAATTGGACATTAAAACAATTAAAACAAATACTACAAAATCTCTAAAACCCTAAACTGTAAATATTCCAGAAATGCATAAAATTTTTTACAAGTATTATATTTAAGACAAATAATATGAGTTATATGTTAAAGTTTTATTTTGACATTGCGCAATATGTGATAATTAATAAAATGTTAAGAGTATATATATGAGCATATTTCTAATAGACCATTTTTATTAGAAACAATCAGATTATTTTAGTTCAAAATGAATGTCACAATATTTATTATATCAAATAAGAAACAAAAGAAACATATTTCTGCTTAAGTAAGTCAACATTTATTGGGATTGCACATTGCTCATAAGCAAACACTAGAACACTTTTAGTCTTTCAGTCAAGTGAACATTATTTAATAAGTCAACATTTCTTTCCAAACTAATCAGTGAAGTACGAGCAGATGTGAATATGAATTCAAGTTTACTTTTGGGTAAATTTATGTGTAATACATCCAAATACAGTGAATGTAACACAGACAACAGTGTGATAACCACATACAGTTACAATACAATTTTCAGACAAAAACAACAATCTTTATAAATATCTCTTTATCATAAATCTCTTATAATCTGCCATTTCCACTCAAACACACTCCACAAATGCTGACTGATGCCGATGGAATATTTTCAGATCACATCTGTGGGCGTATAGAGATGTAATGTATGATGCATGATTCACGCAAAGGTGCAAACACAATTCTGCAATCCACCCAAAAATGGATATAAGCTGTTGCCTGGATACAGTCAAAGCCATGCCAACACAGATTGAAATGTTCAGGGACCATTTTAAGCAAAACTGCCTCTTGTTGTGGCTCATTAATAATATCTATGTACTCAAGGGGTTAAAGTGAACAATAAATGGTTCGAAAGCAGAGTTACATTTTGATTAGGATGGTCCCTAGTTTGGTCATTGGTTTGGTTTTTTATGAGGAGAAAAGTGAAAAAACGAGGACCATTGTTTTTGTCTATTTCTTGGCTTTGCCCTGTGCCGCTACAGCTTCCATGGCTTTGCGGACGGTCTCTTCATCCCCCAGAAACTGCATGGGTTTCACAGGCTTCAGGTTCTTGTCCAGCTCATAGAGGATGGGGATTCCTGTGGGCAGGTTCAGCTCCATGATCGCCTCCTCAGTCATACCTGGAAAAACACCTGGGTCATAGTACACACACTGTGCTTTCATTTTACGGTGTGATCTGACATGCTTTCTCACCCTCCAAGTGCTTCACGATGCCTCTCAAACTGTTGCCGTGGGCAGCGATGAGAACTCTTTTCCCCTCTTTGATCTGAGGAACAATTTCCTCATTCCAGAACGGAAGAGCGCGAGCGATAGTGTCCTTAAGACTCTCGCACGAGGGTAGCTGGTCCTCTGTAAGATCAGAGTAGCGGCGGTCCTGTGGCAACAAAGTTTAATGTTATCAAGTGGTCTTAAACAATCAAGAGGTGTCCATGATGGGTGTTGAATACGAACCTTACTGATGGAGGTGTAGTAGTCATGATCGGGGTCCATGGTTGGAGGGGGGATGTCATATGAGCGTCTCCAGATCTTGACCTGGGCCTCTCCGTGTTTGGCTGCCGTCTCGGCTTTGTTGAGGCCTGTGAGACCGCCGTAGTGGCGTTCGTTCAGACGCCAGGTGCGATGCACAGGCAGCCACATCTGATCGATACTATCCAGCACCAGCCACAGGGTCCTGATGGCACGCTTCAGCACAGATGTGTAGCATATGTCAAACTCATAACCTGCATCTGGTGGAGAGAAAGTCAGATGTGTATGATTAAAGTCATGTCCTAGTGGTTAGAGAGTGTTACTTGTGGGTCCAAGCCTCGGGCTGGCAATATCAGGACTTTAGTGCCCATGAATAAGGCACCGAAACCCTTACTGTTTCCCAGGCACTGCATCATTAGTGACTGACCACTGCTTCGGTGTGAGTTCACTACTCTGTGTGTGTGTGTGTGTGTGTGTGTTCACTGCTGTGTCCTGATGGAGCTTTTTGGAGCAAGCTCCCAAGAATTTCACTCACCAGGGCACATGTGCCATGTGTGTGTGTGTGTGTGTTCACTGCTCTGTGTGTGTAATCACGGTTGGCGTGTGTGTTCACGGTTGATGTGTGCGTGTTAGTGTTCACGGTTGATGTGTGCGTGTTTGTGTTCACGGTTGGTGTTGGTGTGTGCGTTCACAGTTTGTGTGTGCGTTCACTGCTGTGTGTGAGTGTTCACGGTTAGTATGTGTGTGTTCACGGTTAGTATGTGTGTGTTCACGGTTAGTATGTGTGTGTTCACGGTTAGTATGTGTGTGCGTGTGTGTTCACGGCTAGTGTGTGTGTGTGTGTGTGTGTGTGTGTGTGTGTGTTCACGGTTAGTGTGTGTGTGTTCACGGTTAGTATGTTCAAATGTGTGTGTGTGTGTGTTGTTGGTTCATCATATTTGTCTTCATGTCACATCACTGTATATTGATGTGTTGATTGACATTGCTGCAGAGGACATCCAGGTTTACAGGATGAATATTCATTTACATTTACATTTAGTCATTTAGCAGACGCTTTTATCCAAAGCGACTTACAATAGTCGAGGAGACGATGAAGCGGTAAATAGCCGATACAACAATAGGTGAACAAGTGCTACAACAATGCTACCAAGTTACACAGAGAGAGAAGTTACAAAAAGTATATATAAAAATATTAATTTGTTTTTTTTGTTTGTTTTTTGATAGAGAGAGTAGTTAGAAAAGTAGTGAGTTAGATGTAGCCGAAATATTCATTAGTTATTAAAGTAAAGTCTCCAACCAATAAAAATAATATGCCTTAAAGTTATTTCATTAGTGTAATAATAATAATGATAATAATAATAATAATGATGATAATAATAATAAGGATAATAATAATAACAATAATATTAATAATAATGATAATAATAATAATGATAATAATAATAATAAGGATAATAATAATAACAATAATATTAATAATAATGATAATAATAATATTAATAATAATAATAATAATGATATAAACTATAATAATAATAATAATGATATAATAATAATAATAATAATAATGATATTAACAATAAAGATTATAATTATAATTATGATATTAACAATAATAATAATGATATAATAATAATAATGATATAATAATAACAATAAAGATTATAATTATAATTATGATATTAACAATAATAATAATAATAATAATAATAATGATATAATAATAATAATGATAATAATAATAATAAAGATTATAATTATAATAATAATAATAATGTTGATGCATCTGTGCAGGTTTGTCACATGGTTTTAGTATCACACATAATCCGCTGATATGTAAAAGAAAGACCAGATCTGTTTTAAAGTCCTGGTTCTGAAAGTCCATCACCTCTCAGGGCCTGTCCGCCTCTCTGGGCCTCCTCCACACCGGTGTCGCTCAGATCCGCATCGAACCAGCCGCAGAACCGGTTCTCCTGGTTCCAGCAGCTCTCCCCGTGACGGATCAGAACCAGTTTATACGCCGCCATGTTTCTTCTCACACACACCGGTAGATGCAGAGGGATCGTCAGTACCGAATAACGGAGACGCGACACCGGGACACGGAACGGAGACGCCGACAGATCGAAACTAAAACGGGTTCGGCTCCGTGGAGGTCGCTGCTGAAACTTACCCGCTTCCGGTCGCGCCGGACCAATCAGAGCGCACGCTGCAGCTGACGTCACGACGAGGCTCTGACCTTGAGGATGGTTTGGAGAGACTGATGTTTAATAATACAAAATAAATGTCTTTATTTAGACTTCAACTTTTGAAAATAATAGCACAATTTAAATATGTTAAGACAAAATAATTAAACTATAAATTA
>CM065658.1:10349921-10384666 GCA_033220385.1 Triplophysa yarkandensis | reverse complement strand
ACCATGGCAACTGCCACACAATATTTGTATTAGGATGTGTGCGGGACATCTGATACAGAGCGGCTCGGTGCAGCTGTCCAGCAAAAACAACTTTCCCCGTCTCTCTCTTCCGACGTCTTCCAAACGTGCACGACGACCGGCCCTATAAAGTGACCGATGAAATAAATCCGTAAATCCGTGAAATAACCTGAATCACATCATGTTTTAGATTGGTGTGCCTACTAACACGGAACGAACAAGCCGTAACGTCTGTAAACATTTACCGTGTGTTCGGAAGACGCCACCTGGCTAACCTTTGCCACAAGACTCTCTGTTCCAACAAAAGAATATTTTTGACATATTGTGGAAGGTGTCCAAGGCTGTCGTCCCGATAGAAACGACGACTCACTATCGATGGTTTAATTTCGCTGTTCGACCGCAACCTGAGGCTCATTCAACATGTTTTCATTGTTTGTACGCAGTGTGTTATAATGACATGAGGACATGCTTATGCCACAGAGTAAACATGGTTTTACACACACACAGAACAATGTTTACTAGTTTCCAGATGTAGTTCATATGCAAGCGTTGTTTATATATACATACATATATATATTATATATATATATATATATATATATATATATATATATATATATATATATATGTATAACTTTTTAGATGCACATAAAGTAATTTATTCTGTCTCTTCAGTAACATTTCCGCACACATATGCAAATAGATAGTCTCTATTTTTCTATAATTGTATATAGCATTGTAATTATAATATATTTAGGATATATCTGAATTTAAGTACCATCGCTGTGAGCTTGTTCTGGCCGACATCCACATACAGTTCCCATAAAGTTTATGAATTGCTTGTTTTATCGGGTGTGATATTTCACAAACACACGTGAAAACCGCTCCGTTACTTCCTATATTGACTCGCACTTCACCGCAGTTCTGTTTGTGACTTTATAGAAAGACAAAAAAGTCTGTGTAGTAATGTGAAATGTAATACTGACCATGAGAAGTCCTTGGAGCTGTTTGTGCGGTCGTTTTTTTAAGAGAGTGATATTGATGCGTGTCTGCATTATGCATCTAGTTCTAAAATCTTTTTAGTTGTTCCTACGCTGAACAGCATAGGAATACAAATGAATTCAGAATATATTGAGTGTTTCACCTTTCAAATGCTGCATTATTTATAATAATGTATAAATTGTGAATAATTGTAAATAAAGGTACGAGTAATGGTGAGGTTTAGGCATCGTTGCTGCTTTTCACAAAAAGTTTATGCATCGCATCCAAACTACAGATGCATTGTGATATCGACCAATTATCGGTCAATAAAAGCAATTTTTCCTAAACGGTCGATGGTCAATCAAAGGCGGACGAGGGGAACGCAATGAATTTGAGCCCTGTTGATAGATAATGTAAAATACGTTTGATTAAACGATTGACGTGTATGCTTTATTAAGATTTTGCTTCGGATTGAAAGCGTGTAAAGCAATAGGATGTTTCCCACTTTTCATAATCCAAGTATGAAAAAGTTGAACAGACATGCTGTGCTATGCTAAACTGTAAATGTTTAAGGTTCGAAACAGGGCAGAAAACTCAAAAGTTGGCACTTGTAACAATATTTATGAGGCTGAACTCAACACGTGGCACAGACACGCTCGCAGCGCTGCCTATAACCCTTCACAACCCAACTCTGTGTTTTCTTAATAAACACAGTCTGGACCAGGGGGACTTTTATCTTCTCACTTATAGGGCCATTAATAATTGACAAGCACGTCTATTTCTGTCCTTTCCTGAGCATATATGCTACCAAATGAACACCGATTATATACTGGTGCCAAACTTCCCAAGATCAACTTGGGCTTCATTTCCCTCAACTCATTTTCCACTTATCTGAGGCCTGCGGGTGTACAAGGCCAGGATCGATATTAAGAGTCCCGGCAGTCAGGCCATGATATTAAACATTCAGAAGAAGTTAAGGTCGAGGAGCCACATCACATGGCAGATGATCATTTAGCAAATTCGATATATTCTTAAACAAATACAAAGCCAAAGGGAAAAAGTAATCGTGCCGTGTGGTCGTATGGCAGGACAGCTGCAATTCGTCCGTAGACACAAGACTGCAGTGGACCACTTTCCCAAGCCAGAGATTCAGGATCCTCTAGATCAAAACATACGTCCGGGGTTTACATTACTTATTATGAGAACATCCAGCGTGACCACACGCTGAAGTTAGTTTGGAAAATAGGAAAATCAAGCATTTGAGGTCTCATTAATATCTCAATTATGTCTCCTAGGCGTCAAAGAGATTTAGTAGAGAACAATTGGAAAGTCTCCATCCGTGTTTTAGATGTTCTCCTGAGAACTCAAACATTTCTCATCCAATATATTAAGATCTCGGGACAGAAGAAGCGCTTGAGTGACAAGGTGTATGTACAGTTACACCACCGTTTCTTTTAGTAAGACATATGTCATTCTCAGGTCAATACAAAGACCTTATAACTTTACATTTACATTACATTTAGTCATTTAGCAGACGCTTTTATCCAAAGCGACTTACAATAGTCGAGGAGACAATGAAGCGGTAAATAGCCGATACAACAACAGGTCAACAAGTGCTACAACAATTGCTACCGAGTTACACAGAGAGCGAAGTTACAAAAAGTATATATAAATTTTTTTTTTTTTTTTGATAGAGTGAGTAGGTTAGAAAAGTAGTGAGTTAGTGAGTTAGATGTAGCCGGAAAAGATGAGTTTTTAGGTGTTTCTTGAAGAAGAGACCGAGGTCTGACAAGTTAACTTCATAAAGATCTCATGTTCAAAAGTTATACAAAGATGTGTAACTAACGCTCATACAAACATTCATTCTAAGTCCAGAAAGACAAAGCAAACAAAGAAATACAGAAGTTAGTTAACAATTGCAGTCTATTCTCAACCCGATAATGTTTGGGTTGTACGCTTCATAGTTTCGTCTAGTTCTGCTGAAGCAAAAGTTCCTCAAAACAATTTCATGAAACTTCCACTTAATGTTCCTTCACCGCCACATGTTTGAGTTCGGGGGCCGGCGATCCCACAGGTGCTGCTTATAAACTTGGCCGAGCACAATGTGGCGAGTGTCCCGGTCGGACTGGAAAGGCGATGATAAGGACCACCTGCTTTCCAAGCCTGCCTGGTCATAGAGGGGTCTCTGTGACCCTCAACACACACAGACTGCTGTCATTCACCTACATCCACCCGACAGCCTCAAAACATCTGTATGCTGTGTATATTATAGATATATTAACTGGATTAAAGGGGTTGTGATCTTTATGGAAACTCTGTAAATCTCTACTAGTAATGTTTTATCATGCAGACGGGAATCAACAGAACCATTGAACTCAACTAATCCGACCCAAACACAACGGGAGGAATTTGCAATGTCAGCTGGATCAACAGTTCATAATTGTTTTGTAAGGAAATTGAATTCTAATTTAAAAACATACTTTACATGACATTCTTCTTCTTAACAAAAACTAATTTTTTCTCTGTATGTTTTAAGTGTTTTTAATAAAGCTCCATGTCCGGCTCTGCACCAGAGGAATTCCATTCTCCTGCTAATTATCTTCCATCCAAGCATCCCTCCATCCATCGTCCATCATCCGTCCATCATCCGTCCATGTTCCTCCCCCACCCTTCAGCTGCTGTCTCTTATTAAGAACCATGTGAAGTCAGAACTCAAGATTTAAAGGCCAGACACGACACTCACAGGTTAACCCTTACACAAGCAGTAAAAAAGCTTTTTATTCACACAAAGTTTATGTAGAACAATTGTTATTCTGTTTTGAAATATTTGAAATATATTATTATGTATATATTATTGTTTGTATTTATCAACTATAGATACTATTACAAACGTCACTTGTTTATAACAACATAATATGGGAGAATATGTATTACGAAAATAACTGAAAATACTTTTAAATCATTTATATTTTGTTTTAGTAAGTGTTAAATTATACTATAATAGTTAATAGTACAATTATTTATTTACTTATTTTGAAGAAAAAAATCCGTTTCAGTTATACCTAAAATAACCTTGCACACATGCCTATATGATGAAGTATTTTATATTGTAAACTTATATGTTTTCACGTGTAATAAATGTATTTTAGTTATTGAATCAATCACCCATATTTGATCAGTATTGGTTTTCGCAATCCATTACTTTAATAATTATTGAATAAGCACGGTGTAATCATAATTCCCATGTGATGTCATGTCTCAGACAGAGATGTCGATACAGAGCAACTCTACTAAACAAAAGACTGAACTCCTTTCTTACATTAGATTAGATGAGATGAGATTAGATTGGATTCCAGCCATTCGTTAACCCGGGCAGTAACGTTCAGTTTTTGTTTTTCAGTATTTTGATTGCATTTTGTAATTTTGTTCAAGAACATCCAATCCACTCAATCCCCAGATCTGGATGATTCTAGAGAAACCCAGGGCTGAGTTTTGTAAGGATGAACCCTGACAGAACATGTGCTGTTATTGAGCAAAACATCAACATGTCCGTCCAGGGTCAAGAGGTCAACAGCTCTTAATGAAGAAAAGCTTGTAGTGTCTAATTTAAACACACAACCACGTGCTTATCAGACCATCAATGGAGGCTCTTTTATCACGAGTGAGAGAGAGAGAGGACACGAGATGCTTTTTGATAAAAATCTGCCTGGTTAACCTAAAGGTTAGTCACACACTAGAAATGACCTCGTAGCGACCGTCGTAGCGGGGTTGGAATAAGGTTAATGGCTGTGAAACAAAGACGTTCCCCTGGGCTACATGAGTCCAGGACAACAGAGGGGAAATGCCTTATATAGAGGCGAAGGGTTATCAGTTTTATAACAGCATCCCTGCCAAAGCCAAGATAAAAGGAGGCTATCATTCAGATGAATTACTTCCAAAGAGTTTAACGCCAGGGAAATGTTTGTGTCGTATAACTCGCTTGTGTAATAGGCAATGAAATCTCTGTAATGAGCAACAGATTGCAAAACCCCAAACCTTGGAGTTCACATTCAAATACGTCAAATTAAAATCCAATTTGTGGAAATATTTATTCCTGTTTCTCAAAACCAGAGCGATGTCCCCTTTGCATATCATTGTGTGCCGTTGCCAGGGTGTTGCTATGCGGTCACTCATGCATTCGGTGTTTTCGAATGCGTTGCTAAGAGGTTGCTGGAGTGTTATATGTTTTCCAGGTGTTTTCTTTTCTGACACACGTCCAAAATGCCCAACACCATGTTTTGCTCTGATGCCTTCGATGCGAGTCCAAGAGATTTTCGGCCGTTTAATCCCCGGCCAAGAATGGTAAGTTGCATATCTTCACTCTTCTTGTTCTAAAGTGTTACTGTCTGATGCTGGAATGGTTGAGAGAAGTTACACCTTACCATTCAATACTAAGACTGTCGGGCCTTACAATTATTCATTTTCAACTATTTAAAACGTTTATCACATTTTAGATGATTAACCATTTCTAAATAACAATAGGATCCTGCATATGCCGTATTAGAGTAAGTGCTTTACGTTCGTGGGTTTCAATGATTGATTTTCTTTAATCAGTGTGGGAACGGCGTGCGGCGTATCCGCGCGTGTTAAGCACATGCGAGTGAGTTCAGCGCAGAAATATGCCACCGGCTGGTTGCAATAAATAACGTGTGAACTGTGATTTGCGTTCAGACTTGCATCTGTCACGTGCTACGCAGAGGGCCTCATCTGTGTAGCAAATGAACATATGTGTTAACCAGATGTGCGTTCGGAAAAAAACAGGACTTGTTTGGAATACCGCTGTCAGGACTCCATTTGCACACTGTCCATCCAAGAAGAATTCAGCGAAACTCATAGTTCATGAGTCTTAATGCTGCTAACACATGAAACACATCGATCTGCACTCGTTTATAACTTAAGGGCCACATAGTAACACTGCGGTGCTTATCTCTACCATTGCCAGACATGTGACGTATAAAATTTGGTGCTCATTTTGTAAAATTGGAAAGTAATTGAAAAGCAACTTATTGTTGTTTTCAGGTCTCTCCAAATGGTTTGATGCTGACTTGAGTGACCGTCTCACATAAATGTTATTGACTCCACATGGTGAGGCCATTTGCTAGATCCCGAACACAGCATGAAGTGTGTGGCCTAGGACACTATGTGTTTATACATAATGCCTTGCGTTGTGTACACACACATACTACTACCTTGAAGTGACATTTGTTTGCGGAGCTCGATTCCATGTGGTTATTTTCCATAATGCAAATGAATTGGCATGTGAAAGGTTCTATTCTTCGTTGGGTAAAGGCAAGCGTGCGAAAGTGCGCCAAGCAACAGTTGGGGTGCATTTTGCATATGATATGCAAAAAAAAGTTATTCTTATCATTGTGGAGAGGAAAAGGTACAATACCTGGTTGTAAGTTGCGTTACTTTCGGTAATTTAAACCAAAACTGCTGTCCGTGTGCGTGCGGCATGCAAATGAAAAGACAGTTAATAGATAAGATCGCAGATCTGTAACTATTCGTTTGATATTCAGAAGAAAATGTGAGTTTGCAGAACTCTTGGAGACAATGCAGGGAAATTCTGTTTGGTTGCCATGGTGGTTGCTATGGTGTTCAAAGTGTTGCTGACTAGCATGTGCTTACTACATGGTTAGCTGGCAAAGTAAAACATGTACACATGAAATAAGTGTATATGATTATTTCTTATCATCCACAGGTGCAGATCGTACTTGGAAATAGGAGCGTGTCTTTAAAATAATTATTGTAAGATCACGGCTGAAAATCATCGCTCCCGAAAAACCAAAGTATGAGCAATTGTAATTGTGATAATTTCAGAAAAAAAATATATCCATGATGAGCCAAACCATGAAAAGGTCATATGACCGTATCCCCTGCCAGCATCTAGAGGCTTCTTCTATAACATCCATGAAGAGCGGGATCCCAGAATGGATTTATCCATAGAGAAATTAGTGAAAAGAGAGAAAGAGGGAAGAGAGAGAGAGAGAGAGAGAGAGAGAGAGAGTGAGGAGAGAGAGAGAGAGAGAGTGAGAGAGAGAGAGAGAGAGAGAGAGAGAGAGAGAGAGAGAGAGAGAGAGAAAGAGAGAGAGAGAGAGAGAGAGAGAGAGAGAGAGATTGCCTTCTGCCAGTACCGGACACAAAGCTTGGATTGTTCGCCCGCTGTCTGTCTGTTGGTGCTAACAATGTGCCATTCTGTACCGTAGCAGAACTTAATTTATTCCAAGTCTCTGCCCTGACCTGTAATCTCCCTCCCACCCCCTGATTCCTCTCCGAAACCATCTGACCCATCCATGGCTCATTTACACACTCCTCACCATCTAGGTCCCCCAACTCACCCTCCCTCAACCGAGGCCCCTGGCGGACAGACCCTGGCTGTATTCCCTCTCCGTGCACCGCATCCATTCCCCCTGAAAAAAATCTGTGAGGGAAACAACCATCGAGTGTGTGTGTGCCCCTTCGAGAGGGGGGGTGAAACAGAGCCGGCTTTGTCAACGTCAACGGCGAAAAGCTCTGGAAGCTCTTTCAATCATTCGCGCCCGACCCACCACTCCAATGCATTAATGCGATCAACATCAAGTCTGTTGTAGGCATCTCTCTCTCCCTCTCTTCTTTTTCCGTTCCTTCTCTTTTCTTGCTCTACAACACTGCCCTAGAGTGAATGGAGCACTAGCTAACATTCCAGGCATGCACTCCACCCCCAACCCAAAAACACAGGGCAACGACGGGACCGCGGGTATTGAAACGAGAGAAGAGGCAAAGGCACAGAGGAGAGAAAAAGCGGAGATTGGCTCCTGTGTGCTGACGCTGGTTCTTAATAAGTAACTTCCTAAGCAGGGAGAGAGGTTTGCTCGACTTCTGTCGGGGGGAGGGAGGGAGGGCAAACAGGCCGTTTGCATGAGTCTCACTGTACCGCAGGTCCAAGATCACGTCTTTCAGATCAACTTAGAGGAATTAGAAGAGGAATCGGTCTTCCTCGTCAAAACGCACACAGAGGGTTCTTTGTAGTTCCCTGTGAACCTGTTTCCAGTCGGCTGGTTTCAGAGTTTTGTGATCGTTTCTTAAGTGTGATGTGACCTAAAGATAATATGCAGCGAAGAACATTTCTTTAACTCGGGTGTTCAGATCACTTCCCAGCTCTCAATAAGAAGGCCAGTCTGATCTCTGATCCCTTCATTCATGACTTTTTGCCATCTCACTAGTTCGTGTACATTCGTATAATTTCGATCGCACAAAAACACAGTTACGAATGATGCTATCAAGGAAGCAATTTGGATCGAAACAGACAACAGAGTGTAAATATATACATCAGAAAAGTGTTTTTTTTGCTTGTTTTTGAAAAAAGTGAAAAAAGGGTTGTTGGAATCATTAAATGTAATCATGGACATCAGTTGTATAGTTGTAATCTGTAACTTAACTTTATTTAAAAAAAGTCATCATGATAAAAAATGCTCGATTAAATTGAGTAATTCCAACCATCTTTTTATTGTACCCGCCAGAAACTATCGCTAACTCATTTGCACTTTTATAAACTTTTATAAACCATCGTTTGGCATTGTTTCATAGTAGACACACTGAAAAAAATACATTTCTTATAAGATTTTTTGTCTTGTTATTGTGCATATATCCACAGGAAAGTGACCCAAGATGGTTTGTCTTACTTTGGGAAGGAAAATGCATAAATCAAATAACCTTTTCTTAAAACAAACAAACTATTCTGCCATTGGCATGAGAAAAGTTTTAGATTTACTTTTTCATAAATACCTAATTTAAGGTTATATTACTCACACCATTGGCCGATTATTTTGCTTATTTCAAACAAAAATTCGTATATTTCCTCTCTGAAAGCAAGACAAATGATTGTGGGTCACTTTCCTTGCTAAGTTAATGTGTCTTGATTTAAGAAGTTTAAGATAGTTGTACTTAAAAAAAGTGCTTCACGAGAAATGCATTTTTTTCAGTGCATTATTATAATATCTGTCCGTTTTATGCCGAACGACACACCACCAGCGCATCGGAACATCAACACTTTTCTCTGTATTGTAACCGCATCCTCTCGCCTTGAGTTTGTGACAAGCTCCGCCCATCACCAGACCTCAGACCAACTCTTGGCAGGCCGGGTGCTTGGCAAGATCCAGTCTCTGCCACCCAACGCCCCCTCTTGTCGCCCCATCCATCCTTTTCTCCCTCCTAAAGCAATGGGCACCAACAATCTGTGGCATTGTGTGAATGAAGCGGCCGGTTTGTTCTGGCATCTGATGTCCCCGTTTCAAGACAGCCGTTTCGGAAGGTCCCCAAAAGCGCGGGGAACCAGAGGGGAGAAAAGGTTCCAGTTGCTCAAGCGTTCTGAATGGCTTTTGTCTCAGAGAGATGGCTCAACAGACGTTCTGCTCACTGAGGATCTCGCATTCACATTGAGTTGACTGCAATGACGTTTGTCAGAGGTTATTTCACATGATTATGTTTAAAATGTGAGATCAATGTTCATTGAAGTTTCATGAAGGCCAATAACTATTCTTCTGTCTGTTTTTAGGTACAGAATGCCATGAATGGGGTGGAAGTGTGAAGAGGAAGTTTTAAACCGTGGGGGGCCGACACATGGTTTCCACCCGCCTCTGAATGGGCTTGAATTGTAAATAATGGCTTACAGTTTCCATATGAATACCCTCAGGCATTAAGGGAAGATTCTTCAAAGTTCCATATGGCTGGCCTTTACCCGCTGATACAGTCACATGTAACAGTATATATTCCATTTCATGATCCGGCGTAGTCCATGACTTTTAAAATAAGCAGGAAGGTTTTACTACAGTACCCATAGGACCTATTCCCGGTTTAGTGCTCCATTTTAAGTCCTTATAACACCATCCCCAGTCCCCATTCACCTTGACTGTAAAAAAGACAAGACAGAAGAAACATTTGGAGCTTGGAATGACATGCAAGTATTATCTGTATTGGGCTGGTCTGATATTGATATATCATCTTCAATTTGTCTACGGACTTCACATTCAAATAGATTTATTGACTCAAAAAAAAAAACATTATATTTTTTTATAATTAAATGTTACATTTAATACATACATTAAACACATGTAGGCATAAACACAAATACATATCAATTCTATTTTAAGAATTTTTGGATTAGAAATGGTAAAATATTTATACATTTTATATATATATATTTATTTATCATAATAGAACATTGTTTATTTTTATGTTTGTAAGATTAATACATTTAAAAATCGATATTTTATATATCTTTAACATACTGATATTTAAATAAATACATTATTTGTTTTTGTAATGATCAGACTTTCTTTCTCACTCTCGGACTCTTTTTCAAAGTTCATATAGCTTTTTTTGACGTCTTATATTATATTTATTGTTGCATGTTATTTTATTTATATGTCAAACTAAAATAAAATTGTTATTAGAACAATAATTTGAATTAATGAATTATTAATTAAACGATCTATTTGTAATAATATAAAACCAAACTCTATCTCTTCTTTTGACCATAATTGACTTTTTCGAATTTATTTCTCCCTTTTATATGCGTGACAGGTGATAACCCAAGGCCTTATGTTTTCAAAGGGGGGTGGGGGGGTGGGGGGGGGGTGTAGGTGTGTAGGGGTTAGAGGGTGACTCCAAAACAAGCAGGCTCTGGGATTCCAGGGACATATTTACAAAGCTTTCTTCATTTTTCCGCTGGCTGAGCTGCACGTCGTCTCCTCCTCAAGGGCTGTGGAGCAGGCCTGTCCGCCGGGGCCGCTTTCTGAAGAGAGCTTTCTTCTGGGTCATAGTGTCCGGGTGACCACAGGATGTTGTCGAGAGGTTTTCCAGTCTGTGTCTTGCCACAGGGACTTCCTATTTTGGCTGTTAGCGCCGACCGCATCGTGAAACTCCAGCGCTTGCGTGTCAATGTGTCAATGAGGAGAGACACTGAACACTTACCGCTTGTTGGGCCGGCCTGCATTGATGGTAGCGTATAAATGACGGCCCTCAAAGAGAATTCTGTTCAAAGCCCAAAACCAACGCTTGGGGGGAACACGTGTACTCACACACTTGAAATAATGTCTTGGTTTTGCATGCCATTTTTGTAGCTATGTTTGCGCAGTAAACCTAACCGGCTGACCCTACCTTCCATATTAATCAAGCCGGAATGCCAAGGCGAAGGAATTCTGTTTGGATTGGCCTTGCTCCAGAAATGTCCGTGCCTCCGTCCTACCGCACAGATGACAATGTTAAGCCGGGGCTTATTTCTTAACCACCGGTGTTAATTGCAGTCTATCGCTATCCGCGACCACGCGTTTCAATCCCAGCGAGTTTATTCTTCCAGATATTCTTTTTCCTCTCCAAATTGAAACCCAGTCGCAAAACGTGATCATGGCTACTCACAAAGACCTCTTTGTCGTGCGAAACCTTGCACCTGTGCTAATTTCGCAGACGATACCTTTGGCAAGAAAAGCAGCTTTTTTCTTTCGTCAGGTACAGAAATCCGAGGCACGTTGGCTATCTCTCCGTTTCATTTTATCAGGGCAGAGGGAAAACTCAACACTGAGATATCTACACGAATATCATGATGGGAAGAGAGAGGTTAGAAGGTTAGACCGGCATGTTTTGGTTAGGGACGGGGATCACTAACCAAAATTCCTCACCTTACTTTACTCGCTATTCGTTCCCCCAACGGTGGGTTTGCACCTGCCTCTGGTAACCTGAAACTCCAGCCCTCGGCCCCTTCATAGTTGTGTGACAGAGTCGAGATCAATTTCCTCTGCTTGGAGGCGAGAATGCTGTTCTGACACGAGTCTGTGAGGCTGACAAGGCGAGCCTGGAGGAGCGAGGGACGCTGGGTACCCGGGGTCATATTTATCACCTCTGATGCGTGGTTTTATTGCTGGACAAGTTAAGTACAAGAATCAAACTTCAAGACCTTAAAAAAACCCCTCGTGTCATTTTAAAGAGTCAATCTTCCGTGGAACACAAAAAAAGATATTTCGAGAAATGTCTGAGTGGTTTTCTTTTTATGCAAGGGAGTTGAGGTGTGGTTATCAATGTTCTGATTTTAATTTATTTTTTAAATGTAATAAATCAACAGCTGAAACACGGAACTGTGCATTAAACAATCCGCCACAAGCCCGTGGAAGGATATTTCACAGGGGTGTGGAAATAATAAAGTACTTAACACATTCCAACAGGCCAAATCCTCTTTTCCTGTGTCGCAAACAAATCTTTTACTCGCCTGTCCCTCAAACTACCACTTTTCAGATTTAGCCGTCTTTCCGCCGGGGCGACGGAACTTAAAACCAGAAAAACACAGAATAACATTAGTTTCAGAGAGGCCCGTGCTTCCACGGATTGGGCGCAACCTCGCTCGCTCTCAGCCAACGTGGAAATCTGCTTGAGATTATGTCTAAAAATAAATCAACAGAGGAATGTTTTCATGTGTGCAGATACTGGGACCAGCTTTCCCCGCAGACCATCTTGGCAGGATGGGCTGGACCTCCCTGGTGCCTGAGGACCCAGAGAAACGGCCCCAAATCCACTCGGAAATTACTGGTTTGATATAATAACATGACAGGAAACCGCTGGAAACCTCGCTTTTGTGTGCTGCATGTGATCTTGAGCTGCCTCTGTTTTATAGGCCAATTAGTCATTGACTGATCACAAAAAATGATATTTGTCTTCAGGGAAAATATATATATATATATATATATATAATCTGTGCCAGAAGTGATGATATTTGGTTTGTGTTGTTATATAATTGTTATATAAATGTTTCCAAAAGCCAGTTAGATAATACATTATATATATACATCTATACATTGATAAATGCCACATACATAATCGTTCAAAGGTTTTGGGATTGTTAGGTGAAATGTTTTTCATAATAAAAAAAACTTGTTATGAAGGTGTATGCCCATCTGAAATGTATTCAATCAACAATATTATACCCTATACTATACTATACTATACTATACTATACTATACTATACTATACTATACTATACTATTCTATACTATACTATACTAACAACAATACCCCATTATTAAACAAAATATAATTAATTATTTAATGAAAGATTATGAAATGGATGATTAAATCTTGAAGAAAGAACCAATAAGAGCACTGAATAGATTGGGTTAAAAAATTTTTAAAGATTTTAAAATCTTTTAAAGCATCCCAGTGTGAGACCTTAAGAATGTCATTTTTTGGGTAATACTGTACTATGCAGTACATGTTAGTTAAAACACATACATATGCAGTTTTGTGTATACAAATATACAGATTACAGATTGAAATGAAGCGTCCGTTAATAAAAAATAAAAAATTGGGGGAAATTTTAAATGGTTTTAATAAAGCATGATATTGCACAAGTCTGATATGAACCTGTGGTTTATGATGGGTTATCATGTGGAAAATATAATGTCAAAGTGTGTGTTGTTTGTCGTCTGCGTGGGTTGTGTGCGTTTCCGTTTGACAACATGAACATCTTTAAAGCAAAAGTGCAAAAACATTTCCACTGAAGAGAAACTGCAAACACAGTTTGGTAAAATACATGTAAAGACCTTGCCATTATTCAGAGAGAAATACTGATTTAATTGCTACGTTTTTTGCTTGCAATTTAACGCCAATTTGTTTCGGCTCTCTTAAGCCAAGTGAGGAAATCTGGCTCGCATTAACCATTCAGATTTCATCTCTCCGTCAATGTGTACAACTCTTTTTTTCTCCATCTATAACTTCATCTGTCATTTGAATAACTTTTGTGGATGTCTGCATGTTGCTCAGATTTCTCATGCATAAACATTGAAAAGATTGAAAAGATAAATTCATGTAACACACACAAACATTTCAATGCAAATGTGTGCACATTTCATTTCCTGAGATTCACTTTTTGTATACATCATAAAGAGCTTGAGGCCATAAACTGCATTTCGTCGAGAAGAGGAAATGTGAAAGAACTTTTGTTGATTGTATACATGTCAATCAAACCTTTTTTTTCTTCAAATGGACAGTTATGCTGCTGTCAAAGCTTCTTTTAGACATTTTTTATCCAATGTAAAGTTTATTATGTGCTGTGAAATACCATATGTTCATTTTACTTTTAATTCAGCTCATTTGCGTGTGAATCGGAACACACATTTCTGTCAAAGTACGGGTCGAATGAACCGTGTTTGCAGATGTATGCAAATAAATATATGAAACTAACTTTGAATTTTGTGCTTTACAGAGTGTCAGTAAACCTAGCCACACATCAACTTTCTGTAAACAGGAGTTTCATTTCCTTTCATTTTCCAAGCTTCATTGATCAGAGAATGTTGTTATGGCAGGATATGGATTAAGGGCCTGTTTTTTGTACCGTCTATTAACCTGTACGCCTCCACCCTGTATCTCTTCACCTATTGAATGAGGACATGCTTCCTGTCCTCAAACAGGTTCTCTCTTGCACAGCTGAATGGAGTGACACTGTCTGATCCCTCACCGCCGCATCTGTTTTTGTTCGCATTACGCCCTCCTCATAGAGTCGAGCAGCTGTTTTTTTGTCAAGTTAGATTTGTGGAGAATGAGACGAGTGGAGGTTTAACAGTCTGTTTTGTATAAATAGCTTTTGTTTAGAATCCGCTGCTTGCTGAAAAGACGCCCAGGTAAACAGATTCTAAAGGGTTTTAGTCGGTTGCTAACCTTTGCAAAAAGTATTCTGGTCCCGTAATACGCCCCGGGTCCTTCCTTCAATAACAGAGACTGTAAATCAGATTCTTTGAAAGGTAATTTGCACGTCTCCTCTGCAAACCTGCAACCGTGTGGGTGAGTTAGGGCGTTTAACACTGGAGGTTTTAGGGATATTCTTGCCTTAGAAAGCACCTTGGTTAAACTTTGGCTGACGGAGGGATCCGCGGCTGTAGCTCTAATAAAACGCCTTCATTAATCACCAGCTCCGGTTTAATCCCAGGCCTTTGGATTTATGGAGCTTTGATTGAATTTAGAAGCGGATCATGGGAAATCTGTTTAAGAAACAAGCATCGTGCGATATATTATGGGAAGTCACTTGGACATTTGGAAGAAAGTTGATCCTGTACTCACTGAATGTCTGGGTGGCTCTCTTGTCCGACCATCTCAGTGTTTGTTAAAGAAATGTGGCCTGACCTATTTTTATTACCCGTGTGAGAAAGAATATTTTCATTATCGCAAGTCCCCGACTCACGTCCAAAAGACATAAATTACAAAACAGTCCTGTTTTTGTCTAGTGAAATCTGGTTTGCATGCACATTTGCATTAATAAAAAGTCTTTTAAATAAAAATACTCAAAAAATTATTTAATTGTACTGCGCATGTTCATTTTGTATTTATTTAAGACATATACATACCTGTATGTATACTAACGAAGTATTTAGATCCTTTTTATATTCACCAGTTATTTACTTCGTAGTTAAATGTTTACTAATTTTTATACTTCATATTTTTCTTGAATTTATACATGTATACCCAAAATATTTACACAAAATAATTATGAAAAACAATAAATTTCATGTAAACAAAAAGTTTTCTTCTGGATGCTATCAATCATCATTAATCAAATGATAGCCTTACCATTTTGATAATTTAATATGAAAGATGTACAGAAAAAAGACCTTTGCTCATTTTTCCTCAAAAGGACTTTTTAATGTTGCTTTTGGTTATTTGTTACATTTTTAAGTTATTAATATTTGTACTTCAAAAAGAGACGAAACTTCTTTTACACTCTGTTGGTGTCGTGTTTGCACATTTGCATCTTTCACATGTATGTTTTCACCCACTATGGCTGTCCCACATAATGTAAAAATGATTCAGCAACATTTGTGTGTGTGATAAAGCGTGCGTTTACGAAGGAGTTGGCGCCCTGCTCTCGGGACTAAAGCTATAAACTTAACCACCTTGTTTATACATCAGAGCTTTTCTTTTCCTCGTGAAGATAAGGCCTAACATGAAAAGTCGCTGGAAGTGGCGTACGAGAGCACTTCCACACTTTCAAGTGCCAATAAAAGCCTAGATGTGACACCACACCAACAACTTTGTTTCTTCTTAACAATGTATTAAAAAAGCGTGTCTTTAGTTAAAGAACGAGAGATCAAACAACTTCTGGTGTTTGGAAACAGATGGAGCTGCTTTAAGTCAGCGTCAAACCTCCGGTGACCGTCCCGTTTGCTTGCTCCTGTGGGATGGTGTGTTCAGAAGTGTTTGTACGAAAAGAGACGGCTTACAGTACAGCACACTTGAGCTCCGGTGTCGAGCTAGTTAATGATTTTCTAAAGCTAAAGACCTTTTTCCCTGTTAAAGGCTGTTGTGTGTTCTGCTCTTGTGGATATCATTGTCTGCCACCGGTCGGCTGTGTTTTAGGTGGAGGACGGGGGTATTTACAGTCACTCGTTAATTATACAATGTGTCAGTCGGGGGGTCTGTGAATTTGGAGCTTTGGCCGACCCACTGTAAATGATAGCTTCCTCTTTACTCCATACCATTCACTCGTAGAGGAAACTCGTCTAGCTAAACTTTTCTTCTATAAAACAAATCGGCTCATTTTTTTTTAAATGATAGTACACCCAAAAATCTCAATGGCAGTTCACAACATTCTTCAAATGTTTGTTGTCTTTTGCAGAATAAAGAAAGTCATACATGACAGAATTCCATTTTGGGTCAATTATTACTTTAATGTGCTCGGAGTCAAGAGTTATAATATTAAAGGAATGGTTCAACCTAAATGTAAATTCTGTTTTCACTATAGACCTGTGTGATTTTCTTTCTTTATTCTTTATTTTGCAGAAAATGTAATAACTCTAAACGCTATTTATTTTCATTGTTTGTACAAATGAACAAATATCAAATATCTTATTCTGCGTTCCACCAAAGAAAATGTCACATACAGGCCTTTATTGTGTTTTAACCTAAATCCAAACTTTGAGATCTGACAAAATATCAGATCCTGTTCATCTCTTTCTGTAGTAAACAACAGTTATTTCAAAAGCATCTTTTGGAATTGGAATAAAAGTTTGAGAAGGAGATTTCTGTCTCAATTGATCTAATCTTCATTTAATCTCATTTAATTTGGGAAAATAGTTGACTGATGTAAGGTTTCCTTTTGGAGTTCTTTTATCGGTATTAAACGCAGTTATTATTATAGATTGATAAAGCCAAGACAAAGAAGAGAAAGAGTCCATGTGATGAGATGTTTAACTCTCGAACTGAACTTCATAAAAATCTGAAATTGCACATTTTAATACGTTTTCTTTTCACATTGCATTTCAAAGTTTCATAATCGTACTGTTTCCTCAATTAATTATTTTTCTAAATAAAAATCCCTCCTTATGATGTGTTTTGATCTGACAGGTGGAATCAAGACACGTCGCAGGTCTCAGTCGCATCCGTCGTGTTTGTGGTCGAGACCAGCGTTTGACATTTGTGAGCAGAGCCATGCACGGCTTTTGCCTTTCCTGTTGTGTTGCTCTTGTTCTGTGATTACACTGCGCCTGACAACCTCATACATCCAGCAGACGGGTGGGCTGCATGCCCAGATCACTGTTTATATGATGTAGAGGTCTTGGTTATGAGTTTTCCCATCATTTCAATGACCTTCTCTTTATACTCATCCACAGACACGAGGTGGAGATGTAAATCAATGTAATGAGCTAAAACAATCTGGATTTGAGTACATTAGATGAGAAAAGTTTGAGATCATATTGAAACTTTCTAAAATATGGACTTGCAGACTTGACAAATCAGAGTTCGGTTGTGGAGATCTCTCCTGAAACTCTTAAGACATTTGTAAGTTTTCTATGTTTCTCATGAGGAACGACTATAAGACCTCTATCTATTTAAAAATGATTGAATTATTAAGTGAGATTTTCCTGAAAGTATTTCATTGACAGATCTACAGACTTCCAGGATACCTCAACTCCGTCTTTTTCCAGACTTTGGTTCTCTTCGTCGGCTGTCCTGATCTCCAAAATCCCCCCGGATCTCTGGTCTCTTTTCCTCTCTAATGAGTCCCGTCCCCCCACCTTCCCGAAGCGCCACACTGCCTTTTGCAGGACTCCTTCGTGTCTTTTAACTCAATTAACCCCTGAGGCAAAACCGCTGCCCTTCTTATTCCTCTTCTCACCCCTCCTTCCCTTCCCTGCAGGCTGGATTATTTATTTAGGAAGTTCTTCCCGGCCCTAATGCGCAGTGACGCCTATTACATAAGTTAAAGACACTTCTTTCCTTTCTTGTTTCGCTGGCCCGGCTCTCACCTTCTTCCTGAGTCGGTTCCGCTCTCTTCTTTTTTAAAAGGAGATAATTGATATGCCCAGGATTCACGCCGGCTCTGCTGTCCGAGCATGCTCATTTCGATGTTCTCTTTGTGTGCCCTGGCTTTTTTGCATACAGAAATATGAATGCATGTGGGTGCATGTGTAATTCTGAATGTTCTGCAGCGAAAGGCAGATTAAAGCAAAATAAAGCGCATAATGCTGCCCCGATATAATTGCTTATTTCCCTTTCATTTTTTTTTTTGCAGAATTCATTTAAAGCTTTGCGACCGGCGTGACTTTCTAAGGGGTTCTGGTGATGTTTTCAGTTTTAGATATGTGTGATGTGATGTGTGGTCTGTTTTATTGTCTGTGGACGGATCGTGAGGTTAGTTTCCACAGGAAATGGCAGACAAGCTGACGTTTCTCAGAAACAAAGACAGCGACATGGTTTCACACATACAATTTACAATGGTGTCCATATCCTGTATGAGTATGAGAATGCATTTATACCTGCATACTGATCTTATAAAATATGCTGTATGCTTAAAAATCCAACACAACCATCCGCTTGCGAATCTCAACTGTCTGATTGCCAAGGTGTTCCAGGGAGATTTTGCCATGCAACATGACAGCTAAATCTCATTGGAGTTTTTAACATTAATTTTACAAATTGCCATGATTCCAATAATACTAAAATGTTGATTATTAAGAAAAAGACCATCAGCACGATCTGAAGTTTGCAACTGAACGTTTGAATGATTTAGAGGAGGACTTGGTGTAAGTGATGTGATCAGAAGTCCAGATCTCCGGCATTAATTCAATGCTGCATGTCAACCTCAAAACATGATGCCAACTGTCAAACCTGGAGGGTTTTTTTGCTAAGGGGACAGGACAAATGCACCGCATCAAATGAACAACGGACGGGCCATGTTCTGTCAAATCTTGGGTGAGAACTACTTTTTCAGTTAGGTCATTAAATATATGTTGTGGAAACACACAGCTAAGGTAACAAAGCAGTGACTTAGGAATTTAGGTTCTGGAGCGGCCTAGCCAGTTTCCAGACTTCGATCCTATAGAAAACGTGTGGAGAGAGATGGAAGTTTGAGTGGCCAAACATCAGCATCAAAACCTCAATGACTTGGAGAGGATCTGCCAAGAGGAGTGGGAAAAAATCCCTCCTGAGATGTACGCACACCTAGTGACCAACTACAAGAAACGCCAACTTGATTGCCAACAAGGGATTTGCCACCGAGTATTAAGTCATGTTTTGCGTCTGGATCAAATACTTAGGAAATTTTTTTATAAAGGCAAATCAGTCTATAACTTTATTGACATGAATTTTTGTCTCCTGCTGTTGATATAAACCCACAATTGGAATTATAGATTGATCATTTCTTTGTGAGCAGGCAAACATGAATCACTGTGTTAATGTAAAGATGAATTCCAAAAAGAAACAAATGCAAACCCACAAATGAGATTGTTGTTTTTACACACAGATAATATAATGAAGAGACATAACTCATATTGTAATATACTACCATTGCCTGAATAAAAGCAAGCCCTGATTGCATTACCTTCTTTTGTGTTGAAATGTGTTTTTTGTGTAAGTTTTGGTGCGTGTTGTTGAGAGGAGAAAGGGGTGGGAAGGTATATAAGATGGGTGGAAGAGAATAGACCATGCAATTATGGAATTTCATCCCTCTTTCTTTCGGAAACTTAATCTTCCCCTGCCTTTAGTAAAGCCGAAGGCTCATTCAGGCAGGAATGTCAGGACGAGTTTTAGAATGTACTTTGAGTTTGAAGAGAGGGAGAGAGAGAGAGAGAGAGAGAGAATGCAGTAGAATTTTACGGTATAGCTTTACAACGTGGGTGGAGGATATACTTCATACTTACACATACTTCTCATACACTTCTCACATTATATATGATTTTACCACAATGTCTAAATTTGGATACGGTTTAACAAGACCTGAAAACAGCATGCTGCAGACACACGAGCTTGATTTAAATGAAGTTGTAAAGTAAAGATGTGTTTTTCTCGTAGCCACTGCTTTCGTTGGGGACCAACAGACGGCAAGCAATGCTGTGGGGCACATTGTTAAAGTGGACATGTTTCAAACTATCTCTTTGAACTCTCTTAAGCATGTTTAACAGAGCCGTGCAAACACTCTGCAAGCAATGCAAGTGTGATTTCATGCATCATTGTGCTCTAAATGCATCCATGTGTCTGAGCATAATTCATTATTCAAAGTCGGTACACTTTAAGTCTTTGGTAAGTTACACTTCGGAAAAGTCAGTTTACGTTTTAGCTGCCTGGAAATTCTTATAATACCAAGGTCAACAAAGGACAGAAATCACAGCTATGATCTCTTTCTTTTGACAATGTGTTAGAAATCTCATAAACATCTTCTTTTGAGTTTAAGACGAGATCTCAACAATGTCTCCAACTGAGCTCAGATGTGTCAAATCTGCAATGAAAAGATAATATATGTGATTTTTGATCATCTATTTATTTCCACCTTCATCCTCCTCTTGTGTTCTAACTTTTATCTTTTTTATATAATCTTTAATATGCAATTTCTGGCGACACATCTGAGACTAAGTGTTCTTTAAATGAAAAACCATCTCAAATCTCCTGATCTTTAAAATCATGTTTGTACTGCACATTTGTTTTGCATTTATGCTTTTTTATTATCACATTTAATTTGTAAACCATTTTGTTCTAATACTTTCAACTTGGTTGGATACTTTTTGCATTAGTTTGACCAGACTTGTGAATAAACTTAAAATAACAAATAAAATTTGTCTTGAAAACTGTTGAATTCATTTGCAGAGTGGCAGAAGTTTCTTGTGTGTTTTATGATACACGGACTGCCGGAGCTGAACTCTGACAGAGGAACAGATAAAACCTCAAGGATGGAACGCAGACCTCTCTTGTTCCCTGCCCCCACCGAGCACCCCCCCCCCCCTCTCTCTCTCTCCACATTGCTGTTTGATTGCTTAAGCCCGGTGGTCAGACAATGGGCGTATAAAGAATGGGCCGCTTCCTTCCTTCCTGTTGAGTATTCTGCCCTGATGAGCACGCTGAATAGATCTGGGCTTCAGAACAGCACATGAGCGACGGGGCCCGGCTAAAACCAACAAAGAGACGCTCTGGGGGCTTTTCCAATTGCTCTGCTGCCTCTCTCTCTCACTCTCTCTCCCTCTCTTTCTCCACAAATGCAATCTTTCTAAGGTCTCTTGCTCTCAGTAAATGGGGGTTTCTCTGGGGCCTTGGACTTTTTTTTTAAATTATTTACTTTATATGTTTATTTGAGTGATGCACAGAAAAACTTTGTTTTATTTTATTGTGACCTTTCATATTACATATTGCACATATTTTTTCTGCATAAAATGTTTTATATAATATTTTATGTTAAATGCCAGAATAAAAACTATTCCTATATATTCTCTTTTCAAGATGGTAGCTGAACACATTTCTTCAAAATAACAGGGGAATTATAGTTGGAGTTGAATGTTATTCAACGCGTTATGTACCGTTAAAAATTCTTCCAAGTGCACGAATGTAATTCATAAAAACAAAATGTAAATTGGATGATCTGAACGTTGCCTTGTCCCATTAATGGATGACCTTTTTTGTTCTTCCACAGTTGCTATTACTTTCTTCATTTTTATTTCTTCAATCAATAAAGTCAGTACTTAAAACTGAAGACTTCATTTATTTTCATGAGCTATGACAGAACAACCTAACATTTTTATTTTTGCACTTATTGCTGCAAACGACACCAAAATAACAGGGTTGAATTAAAAATGTTATGCTTTATATCCAACAAATTTCCTTCAAGTACATAAATGCAATATATAAATATAAAAAATACACATTATCTATAGACCACTGTAATGATAAAACCATCCTGTCACTTCATCACCTGTAGGGGTTATCTCTCTTGGCTTATGTCGTTCATTGTTAAATGCAGATTCAGTGTGGAAAGAATCAATGGCTGTTCACAGCACACAAAACCTCAATAGACGCTCACAACAACACCTAGAATTAGGCGACTTCCTCTCTGCCATAACCAGACGTTGGGGCTTAGGCCAGCAGTTAATACCAGTGTTAATTTTTGGGACAATGTAAGTTCCGTCCCGTCTGTTGTCTGTTTATTGAGGTCAGCCCTCCCCGACCCACATCTGACCCAATTCTCTGTTCAATAGAGAAATCTATATTTCTCCATTCCCCTGAACTTGGCATGCGATTGCACTTCTTTCAAAAGGGTGTCATTTTTCCCATTTATCCAGCTTTTGTGCTGCCTGCTCCCATAACAACACATTTAGAGGCTGCTAAACGCTCGCACGCAAAGTAGGAAACATGCGCGTGCGTGCTGACACACACACACACACACACACACACACACACACACACACACACACACACACACACACACACACACACACACACACTCAAAGGCTGCCCTGTGAGAATACCAAGCAGGTAGTTGAAGAGGCTTAAGAGCCGGAGAAATAACTCGGGGCTATTGAAAAGACGGTGAATACACATGAGTTCCAATGTGGGGGTAAACTGTTGGCCCATTGTCATTTAAAGTAATGTCTTTAACCCTTTACACGGCTTTCTTGAGCAAACCGGCCCCCCCATTCACAGCTTAAAACAATGGGTGAGAGACAGGACAGAGGGACCATGCACTCCAGCGATCCCAACAGTTTTGTTTTTCCACCTTTTGGCGGGCGAATGGGGAAGGGGCGCATCTCTGCGGCGGGGGGGAATGCTGGCCGCCTGTCACTCAAACACTCTGCAAAATAACAAACATGCACCAACACGTCGAAACCAACAGTGCAGATGCCAGCGGTACTGATCCTGTCACTTCGAAAAAGACATGTGGCCTGTTTTGCTCAAGCTTTAAGAGAGAGTATTATAAAAATGCCAAATAGGTAAATTAGATTTTTTTCTGTGTTTACAAACAACGTTGACGTTTATTTTGCAATTTTACGTGTGACGTATATTAAACATGCTCCACTTTTAGTTTATAACAAATAATGCATGAATTACACGCATTGAATTTCAACTTTGGTTTCCTCGTGACGATATGTCTGGCTTAGAATTATGTTTCCTTGGCTCAAATCACGATATCGCATTAATGTTTCATCACTTTATTTCCCTCGTCGATTCAAGGTCGAAGTAAGCATGCAACATAAATCGTCAAGGAAACCCAAACTTCCTCAAAAAGCATCCTGCATGCATATGGCACATCTACTCTTTGTATTCCCACAGGGCAGTTTCCACAACACACGTGAGTGTGGATCGGCGAACCACGGCTTGCCAACAGAAACAATCTCTGATCCTCCTGATGTCAACTGGTGGTTTGCATACTTCAATGATTAAACCAGTGCCAGATGTTTCCCATGGAAGTAAAGGCAGCCAGTATCCGCTGCTGGCAGGGGAGGCTGGAAGTTACCCCCGAGGGTCTGGCTCAGGATCAGGGCTTCTTTGTGAGGGGCTGATGTTGATCTGAGATCAGTTTGTTTGGGTTGTTTTATCAGACAAACGGCACATAACCACTCCAAGCATTTCTGTTAACCGAAGGCCATCGCGTATTTGGCCATGCGGAGGTTCTCACAATGCCATCGTTACGTAAGCGCAGACGACTTCCTGTTTACTGAAACACACGAGTACGCTTGGACTTTTTCATGACAAAATACTAACACCAGTACCGAAGTGCGCATTTACGTACTCGAAAGAGTGCAGTCACCTGCTTTGTCGACGTGTCAACATTTGCTATCGCTTTCATCGCTTTTCATTCCGGATGACCTCGAAACCAAAGTGCCAACATCATCGAGATCATAAACGCAAAGCGATACGTGACACTGACAGGAGATCCGTGGGTAAACAAAAGCGATTGAACAAACACTCGAGCTTCTGAAATGGCTCTTTGTGTTGAAATGATAGAAACAAGGTCAACAGCAGGCCAAAAAGAAGACAGAAAATGCATTGTTTAATTTCAAAACGTTAATATATTTACTATTTTATAGTGAACATATGCATCGGATCTGACACCCCGCCATTCATTTTCGCAGCAACAACAGAGAAAAGGGCTTTTCTTGCTCAAAGTGGGGTGATGCCTTTAAAAATGCCTCTCCAAATAAATATTACTTTATAAAATAATAAAACTTCAAATAAATATTTTTACACTAAACAATGTGTTGAAATTAGAAAATAAAGTTTTCTCAGGGTCACTGTACAATTTACAAGTATAGCTGTAGGGATAATTCATGTAAGATTTTCTCATCTGCAAGGAAAATATCAAAAGCGTGATTGACGTACGTCCCAAACAGACGTACAACACTATGCAAGTTTTATATGCCTCGTATATATGGATCTGTCAAGGTGCCTAGGGTTTGGCACGATGCTTTTCACAGTTGAAATATTATATGTACAAAAATAAAATCTCTCAGAAGAAAAGAGCTCATTTGCTAATTTACATACTTTGCAGATACTATTCACAAACAGTTAGTCAGGGGAGTCTGTCACCATTATATCAGTCATATTACTGAATGTCAATAGGGCTAACATTCTGGACTTCAGTTTAAGAACAAAACAGAGGAACATGTTTCCCCTCGTGAAAAGCGCGAGGGGATGAAAGAAAAGCAAAGAAAGCAAACCACTTCAAACCAGTCTTTGCCAACCCAATGTCACCTCGTGGTCTACAGTGCCATAACTAGGACGAGTCCAGGGGCAGGTCGTTCGAGACGGTCCCAGATAATGTTATCTTCCCAGTACTACTCCAGGAGCCGGGCCTACTTTGTGTCAACTTCTTTGTTAGGGCAGCGGCACCCCGGCCGATTGGTGCAGTCGTAGCATGCCTGGCACAGCGCCACGCAACCCTTAGCTGGGAGGTAGCACAGCAGGCATGGCAGGAAAATAGCCATGACGCTTATGGCCGACCAGCGCATGCAGCAGTGCGACTGGCTGCACGAGAAGGGCTTATCCGCACACACATCCTCGTCGTCGCTGGAACAGTGGTAGAACAGTCCTTTGACGCAGCACACGCAAGTCACATAGTCCATGGCCGACGTGGCCGAGCAAAGGCACCTGTGCCCGCACATCCAACACGATGGCAGGGTCCGAGGGCAGGTGCAACCTTCGCACTTGCAGCGACCACAGTCCTCGCAACGGTTCAAGTGCTTGCCTTCAATGGCCTTGGCACCCAACGCCGCCAGAGGCTTGAGCTCGTCCTGTTTCAGCTCCGAGCGCTTGGGTTGGGCCCTCACGATCCGATCGCTTCCCAGAAGCCTCTGCTCCGATGATGTGCTCCCCGTGCTGGTCCGGGCGGTGCCACGCGAGCCGTCGCTGGTGCCGCTGATGGACCTGCTCACGCCGCTCCTCTGGGGCTGTTGAGGAGTTTGCGTGTCAGCGCGTTGGGTCCTCGGGGAGTCCCTTTGCTCGGAGGCCTCGCTGGAGGTCGGACTGCTAGGCTGGGATTCCGATTTCTGCTGGGTGGCAGGCGGTCGAGGCGCCACCGTCGGGCCCTCCGTGTACTCATTGCTGCCGCGGATGGTCCGTATCTGGTCGAGGGAGAGCACCTGACCCTCCCAGGGCTCCGAGTCCCCGGCCTGGGTTCTGCCGGTGTCACGCTGAGGTCGCAGCAAGCCAGAAGAGCCGCTGCCACCATTTTGAGCTCTCGTCTCCATCTTTACTCTGAAGTGGGAACCCTCTGGCTGGCATTGAACACATCTGAAGTCCTGTGGGTAAGGCAGACAGTTAAACCAGAACATACAGGGAAGTTGAATCCCATAAACTAACCATATGTAAATGATAGGAGCTAGGCAAAGAAGACAATGCAGATGGCCGGCTTCCTCATGCAAATCTCCCAACCTCATCAACGAGTCTGGCCTTTGACGCCCGGGGCCATCAAGTTCACAAAGAACGCCCCTTTGACTCTACGACTTCTTAAATAACCATCTCTTTATAAAGTATAAAGTATCTACTTGTAGAAGTTTTAACACTAAAAAAGTACATCTGATTAACATAAAAGCATGTTTAACTCACTATCCTCAAGCGAGGCCAAAGCTATCTCACTTGCTCTAAAACCATTTACATTGTTTAAATTAAAATAATTAATAAAAGTTTACATTTTACTCTTTAATCTTAGTTTCACTAAATTTTAATCAAACAGATTTCACAACAGCATGCTCACTTGTAAAAAAAGTTATTTTACCTTATAAAACCAGTTTTAAGTTTTAAATGAACTCATTATCATAAATCTACTTTAAAACATTCTAAAAGTAAAACGCAAACTTCACATTTTTGTTACGCAGGCCTTCGACATTAATAAAGACCGAGGATGTATCCAAAAAACATATTTAAATAACATTCTTAAATCTGCTAAACACGTGTCTAAATTATAACATTCTAATTTTAAGACATTGTGACGTGTATAAAAGCAGTGTGACGTTATCAATGTGGGCGGAGCTCTGGCACAGATCCGCACTTATAGAAAATATAATGTCCACATGTGTGTAATGAGGGCAAACATGTGAGTTTAATGTAAATAACACAATTAATATATCAATACACAATCTCACTGTTAACACAAAGACTTCATCAACAAACTGTGTGTTAAACACGTTTATATCCATACATCCCAACACTTCCATAAGCAGAAAACTCTTCTTATATTGACGTCATCATATAGTTTCTATAGGAAGGTGAACACATAAGAAATGTCAAGTTGACACATTTTAAACTCTATTCTTAACTTTATTCGGGATTTAAAACTCGTGTGCACACAACAGAGCCGTATGGCAACTATGCACACAGCCCGACCAGGACATTCTTCTAAATATCTACTAAATAAAATGCATGCACCGCATAAGAACTCACCGTGATCTCACCACCTCGACCTCCTATGAGTGTGCTGAAGTAAATCCTGCGAGTGTGGATGAATGTTGAAGAAATCCTCAAGTGTGGAGAAATTCATTCACAAAAATTCCGATAATCGGGACCGCACGCGCACAGCCGTCCGGTAATCCAGCGCGCGCGCGCTCCAGAGCTCATGTGCAGAACTAAAGCAGACAAATCCACAGAAGACGAGCACAGGAAGTCATGTATAGAAGACTTACTGGAGACCCTATAGAGGTAATGTACAGAAGAGATTCTGGAGACCCTATAGAGGAGCAGACGAAGTAATGTATAGAAGAGTTTCTGGAGACCCTATAGAGGAACACAGGAGGTAATGTATAGGAGACTTACTGGAGACCCTATAGAGGAGCACAGGAAGTAATGTACAGAAGAGTTTCTGGAGACTGTTTGGGTGTTTGGAACTCTGAGAAGTTTTTCTGCTTTCCGGAGGGGAGGGGTCAACTTTATTCTCTTAATGGCGTCATGTGGAAGTGAGGGGGGGGGGGGGGGGGGGGGGGCAGAGTAACAGTTGTCCCAGAGGATATATCACATCCGGTCTAACATCACTGACTCTACCCGACACAACTCTCTCTCTCTCTCTCTCTCTCTCTCTCTCTCTCTCTCTCTCTCTCTCTCTCTCTCTCTCTCTCTCTGTTCAGTGTGTGTGTGTTCAGTGAATGTGTGTATGTGTGTGTGTGTGTGTTCAGTGTGTGTGTGTTCAGTGAATGTGTGTATGTGTGTGTGTTCAGTGAATGTGTGTGTCTTCAGTGTGTGTGTGTGTTTGTGTGTGTGTTCAGTGTGTGTGTTCTGTGTTTGTGTGTGTTCAGTGTGTGTGTGTGTGTGTCTCTCTCTGTGTGTGTGTGTGTGTGTGTGTGTTCAGTGTGTGTGTGTGTGTGTCTCTCTCTGTGTGTGTGTGTTCAGTGTGTGTGTGTGTGTGTGTGTGTGTGTGTGTGTGTTCAGTGTGTGTGTGTGTGTGTGTGTGTGTTCAGTGTGTGTGTGTGTTCAGTGTGTGTGTGTGTGTGTGTGTTCAGTGTGTGTGTGTGTTCAGTGTGTTTGTGTGTGTTCAGTGTGTGTGTGTGTGTTCAGTGTGTGTGTGTTCAGTGTGTGTGTGTGTGTGTTCAGTGTGTGTGTGTGTTCAGTGTGTGTGTGTGTGTGTGTGTGTTCAGTGTGTGTGTGTGTGTTCAGTGTGTTTGTGTGTGTTCAGTGTGTGTGTGTGTGTGTGTGTGTGTGTGTGTGTGTTCAGTGTGTGTGTGTTCAGTGTGTGTGTGTGTGTGTGTGTGTGTGTGTGTGTGTGTGTGTGTGTGTGTGTTCAGTGTGTGTGTGTGTGTGTGTGTGTGTGTGTGTGTGTGTGTGTGTGTGTTCAGTGTGTGTGTGTGTGTGTGTGTGTGTGTGTGTGTGTGTGTGTGTGTTCAGTGTGTGTGTGTGTGTGTGTGTGTGTGTGTGTGTGTGTGTGTGTTCAGTGTGTGTGTGTGTGTTCAGTGTGTGTGTGTGTGTGTGTGTGTGTGTGTGTGTTCAGTGTGTGTGTGTGTGTGTTCAGTGTGTGTGTGTGTGTGTGTGTGTGTGTGTGTTCAGTGTGTGTGTGTGTGTGTGTGTGTGTGTGTTCAGTGTGTGTGTGTGTGTGTTCAGTGTGTGTGTGTGTGTGTGTGTGTGTGTGTGTGTGTGTGTGTGTGTGTTCAGTGTGTGTGTGTTTGTGTGTGTGTGTGTCTAATTTAAATTAAAGAATAAATTATAATATATAAATTACAGAACACATTGAGTTATTCCTTCAGCGTATAATATATTTAAGCGATATTAAATTACTTCTTTAAAGTATTCGTGTATATTAATCGACAAGGACTGCATATGTTATGTTTAAATAGCAAACTCATATTTATTCCTAATTGTTAATTATATATTTACAATCTAACAACTATCTTGATGTCGAGTCATCAAAAGAATCGGTTCATTCGAGTCATCAAAAGAATCGGTTCAATTGAGTCATTAAAAGAATCGGTTCAATTGAGTCATTAAAAGAATCGGTTCATTTGATTCACTCCACACATCTCTTTCACGGTCTAAACATTAGTTCAGGAGAGTTTTTATAGCTCTATGTGATTTAAACACTTAAAGAATGATTTTAGTTGTTTTTTAAGTGATAATGTTTATTTATCAAACCCTTTAACTTTTGTATTAATTGCACTGATATTGGTATCTGGCCCTTTTATGTGTGAACATTTAAAAGAAAACACAATTATAATCTAGTTAATGAATTATAAAATAAAACAAGCAATATTTGTACAAAACTTGATATTTGGATTAACAAAAGAGTGTCTATTACTGCCTCCTAGTGGCCAAACAGATGAAGAGCAGCAGACCTGCAGGAGCATCAATCACAAACTTTGGTGTTTATTCATTAAATTATGGCCAGACTTATACAAGGCTACTTTATAAATGACATAACATGTTTTTAAAATATACTGCATGATAAAGCATAGTAGCATATGAAATGTGTATTTATGTCCATACATATTTGAACAAGCATTTGATTTGCTGAATATTGAATATATTCAACACAAAGCAGACGTCAGATCTGCAGATAAATCCAATGTATGAGGATTTCTCGGAGATGAAAGACACAAATACAACAAGTTTACTTAGCATGGAAATAGCTCGCACACAAAGGCACTTTTATAATGTATGGCCTATTGTGGGCTAATAGGAAGTACTCCCACAGGGGAACGAGCCCTACCCCCTACACATTGTCTGTGTGTCTCTCTAGCGGACTGTGGGGCAATCCTTCTGTGTTTCAGGAGGAGCGAGCGGACAAATGCACCTTGAGGTGGCCCCCGCTGAACACGGAGAGAGGAAACGAGCCCAGAGCGAGAGAGTTCCAAACCCCTGAGACTTCACCATCTCCAGCTGAGCTCGGTGTATTGTTCTGGGCCTCCTTTTCACCAGCCAGAGGTGAAAAGGTAACTGACAGGGGGCTTTGTGCCCGGCCTGGGGGACTCTATTGCTGCAGATTCCCCCGGTCACACCGCATCAATGTGTGGACCCTGAGGAAATGAGGAGGGGGGGTGGAGGAGTGTCCAGGAAAAGGTCTTTAGGAACAAGACACGTGACAAATAATAGGGAGAAATGATAATATATATATGGAGAAATGACATTTTCGTGCCAAAAGTGATTGGCACGTTTTTTAAAACACCTATATCTCATTTTATAACAATGTTTATTTGTATAATTTTTTTATTACAAATACATGTTATAATTGTAAATGTGTGACACATTCAGTGTCTCATATTAAATTATATTTTATATATAAAAGCACTCGCAATATATGATATGCAATAAAAATATTATTTTCATAAATTCATTTCTAGATTTATGTATAGTATTTCATTTTTCTTCTACGCTTGATTATTATCTTGTCATATTCCGTGTGAGATTTTCCCAAAGCACACACACACAAAATAAAAACAGTAATGCAAAAAACCCTCAGCTCAACAAGACTTCCTCAAGTCTCCAGGGTTATTTCTATAAGAAACAGCTGTTTTACTCTTTCTACAGCCCACCCTCTCACCCCCCTCTCCATCAAAAGCTTATCCAGGTTTGTGAAGATAAAAGAACGCAAAGCACAAAGTACACGCAGACACCTTTAGCTTTGAGCGAGAATTAAAATGTGACGTGAATCTGTGGACTTAATAAAGTTGCTTAAGGTTTTTGTTCATCGCTGTCATGTTTTGTGAGATAAGCTGTCTTAACATAGTTTAGAAACTCATGTTGAAAGTGACGAGAGTATCAGGGATGCCTATTTCAACCTTTTTTTTATTTAAAGCTTTTGTACAATTTGTATCATTTATTGTGTGTGGAAGTTGTATGAATCAGACATACTGCATCCATCATGTTTAATGGTCATGTGACCCACAAAAAAAGAGTGAGACCCCAAGAAGCTGCTTGAGAAAATGACAAGAAAACATTTCTGCAACTGAAGATGATCAAATGTATAATGTAACAATCATTTTCATGGTTCCCTTTGTTTTATTTCATCATTTGATGATTTTATCATTATTCTTAAACTATGAAGAAATATAAATACACGATTGAGTGTCTCAAAACTTTTGACCGGTAGTAAACCATTCATGCAGAATTAAAATTACTATTTTGGACACAAACTACAAGCCACCCTTGCAGATGAGTTTTGCATTGCAAGAACCACTCACATTTTCTGACAATTTACAAAATAATGTACATACTCATAACTGTGATCTATACTGTCATGCACTCTGTCCAAAGCAAACCGCAAACCACAAAGTGTCAGAAACACATGCAGTCCAAATGTTTGACAGAATATGAAGGTTATGTCACAATGTTGTTTACGTAGGATCACATGGAAAAAGAAAGCGTATATCGTTTGCTTGTTAGAGGAAAAAAGGGGAAAAAACAACAAGCAGCACAACGATGAACACATGAGCGTGGAGCCAAGTAATAATGACCCTGTTGAGCTGTAGGCATCGGAAGGAAATACAGCGGGCCTGTAATTAGCCATTTTATAATGTGTACCAAATTCTTTGATAATGCTGCGAGGGGACGGGGAAAAGGGGCGCATTTTTAAAACCACAATAGTTAACTCTGGAGCCAGTTAGTCCAATTAAAGCAGGTAATGCACAGTCATTATGTTACGCCGGCCAGATCTCAGAGGAAGTTTGGGCCGTGTAGAAGAAAAACGTCTCGTGGAGCCCGGGGGCGAGCCGCATGGGCTACGCCTGGCATCATTTAGCTGTTCTAACACTTTGCAGGATGAACGCCAGGCCGACAGTAATGAAATCTTTGCTCTTTGAATGGAATTAGTGATACTCTGGGCTTGCGTGTTGAGAGCGGGGTCACTGCTTTTATAAAGGAAAGATAATGGGTTTGGACTGAATGATGGCTTTTCATCACTTTCGAAAACCTTTAAGAAATGCTCAAACCCAAAAGTAGACATGTAGAAGACTGTTGATGGCAAAAAAACACGGACTACCTCATTGACATCCATTGTATAATCACAAAACCTTTCTTTAAATATCTACTTTTGTGTTATGAAGAAAGAGTCACATGCAGGTTTAAAATGAGATGAGGGCGAATAAATGATAAATGATGTAATAATTTTTAACTAATGAATGAATTTTCCCGCAGGGACATAAAGATGGATATGATTTAGCTGAGGCTTTTGGAAATGAGCCGCTCGACACTAAATACTTTCATAAAATGAGTAACAAAAGAAAAGTTCCTTCAGCCGTTAATCAGAGCCATACTGCAAACATCATCAAAACATATGGCCTTGGATTTCCTTCAGCCATGCAAGAAAAAGTTTTGAAATCAATTTTACAGTTAATGGTTACCTTTATTTTCCACTTATCAAAATGACTGAACAACAGTAAATTTACTGAAAAAGTCAAATGTCAGTCATTTATTTTCAATCTCTCTCTCTCTCTCTCTCTCTCTCTCTCTCTCTCTCTCTCTCTCTCTCTCTCTCTCTCTCTCTGGTCTCTCTCTCTCTCTCTGGTCTCTCTCTCTCTCTCTCTGGTCTCTCTCTGGTCTCTCTCTCTCTCTCTCTCTCTGGTCTCTCTCTCTCTCTCTGGTCTCTCTCTCTCTCTCTCTGGTCTCTCTCTGGTCTCTCTCTGGTCTCTCTCTCTCTCTCTCTCTCTCTGGTTTTCTCTGGTCTCTCCTCTCTCTCTCTCTGGTCTCTCTCTGGTCTCTCTCTCTCTCTCTGGTCTCTCTCTCTCTCTCTCTGGTCTCTCTCTGGTCTCTCTCTCTCTGGTCTCTCTCTCTCTCTCTCTCTGTTCTCTTTCTCTCTCTTGGTCTCTCTCTGTTCTCTCTCTCTCTCTCTGGTCTCCATCTCTCTCTCTGGTCTCTCTCTGGTCTCTCTCTGGTCTCTCTCTCTCTGTCTCTCTCTGGTCTCTCTCTCTCTGGTCTCTCTCTGGTCTCTCTCTTGGCCTCTCTCTGGCCTCTCTCTGGCCTCTCTCTCTCTCTCTCTCTCTCTCTGGTCTCTCTCTCTCTCTCTCTCTGGTCTCTGTCTCTCTCTCTGGTCTCTCTCTCTCTCTCTGGTCTCTCTGGTCTCTCTCTCTCTGGTCTCTCTCTCTGGTCTCTCTCTGGTCTCTCTCTTGTCTCTCTCTTGTCTCTCTCTCTGGTCTCTCAGTGGTCTCTCTCTCTGGTCTCTCTCTGGTCTCTCTCTGGTCTCTCTCTGGTCTCTCTCTCTCTGGTCTCTCTGGTCTCTCTGTTCTCTCTCTGGCCTCTCTCTCTCTCTCTCTCTGGTCTCTCTCTGACTCTGGTCTCTCTCTCTCTCTCTGGTCTCTCTCTCTGGTCTCTCTCTCTCTCTCTCTGGTCTCTCTCTCTCTCTCTGGTCTCTCTCTCTCTCTCTGGTCTCTCTCTCTCTCTCTGGTCTCTCTGGTCTCTCTCTCTGGTCTCTCTCTCTGGTCTCTCTGGTCTCTCTGGTCTCTCTCTCTGTCTCTCTCTCTGGTCTCTCTCTCTGCTCTCTCTGGCTCTCTCTCTCTCTTCTCTCTCTCTCTCTCTCTCTCTCTCTCTCTCTCTCTCTCTCTCTCTCTCTGGTCTCTCTCTCTGGTCTCTCTCTCTCTCTCTCTCGTCTCTCTCTGGTCTTCTCTCTCTGGTCTCTCTCTCTCTCTGTCTCTCTCTCTCTCTCTCTCTCTCTCTGGTCTTCTCTGGTCTCTCTCTCTCTTCTCTCTCTCTCTCTCTCTCTCTCTCTCTCTCTCTCTCCTCTCTCTCTCTCTCTCTCTCTCTCTGTCTCTCTCTCTCTGGTCTCTCTCTGTCTCTCTCTCTCTGGTCTCTCTCTCTCTGGTCTCTCTCTCTGGTCTCTCTGGTCTCTCTCTTGTCTCTCTGGTCTCTCTCTCTGGTCTCTCTCTCTGTCTCTCTCTCTGGTCTCTCTCTCTGTCTCTCTCTCTGTCTCTCTCTCTGTCTCTCTCTCTGTCTCTCTCTCTCTGTCCTCTCTCTCTGGTCTCTCTCTCTGGTCTCTGGTCTCTCTGGTCTCTCTGGTCTCTGGTCTCTCTGGTCTCTCTGGTCTCTCTGGTCTCTCTCTCTGGTCTCTCTCTCGTCTCTCTCTCTGTCTCTCTCTCTGGTCTCTCTCTCTGTCTCTCTCTCTGTCTCTCTCTCTGGCTCTCTCTCTGGTCTCTCTCTCTGGTCTCTCTCTCTGGTCTCTCTATGGTCTCTCTCTCTGGTCTCTCTCTGGTCTCTCTCTGGTCTCTCTCTGTCTCTCTCTCTGTCTCTCTGGTCTCTCTCTCTCCTCTCCTCTCTCTCTCCTCTCTCTCTCTCCTCTCTCTCTCTCTCTCTCTCTCTCTCACACACACACACACACACACACACACACACACGGTTTTAGGTTCAGATGAAAACCATTACACAAATTTTGTGGTTCCTGTTTTTATATCCTTTTCTCCGGCAGTCATCTGGGACGAAGAAATGGATTACTTGGCAAGAACGTCTTCCTCCAGAAAACGAAATAAATAACAATCCCGTCCCCTCAAACGGCGCTTCCGCAAAGAGCTCTTTTCCAGATGGAAATCTC
>CM065658.1:10323643-10349421 GCA_033220385.1 Triplophysa yarkandensis | reverse complement strand
AGAGAGAGAGAGAGAGAGAGAGAGAGAGAGAGAGAGAAGGAGAGAGAGAAGGAGAGAGAGAGAAGGAGACAGAGAGATATCAAACAGATGGATTGAAGTACATAAACAAGGCTAATTCAACAGGCATTCACATCACACACAACTGACAGTTGGACAGAACTGTGTGCTGTACTCAGTGTATTGAGATCTGGATGTGAAATGACCTGTGGCTATGTAAACACTCACCGCTTAATTATAGAAAAAGTGCTAATGCTAGAGAAGGCTTGCTAAGCTGGCTCAATCAAAATGAAAACATCTTTATTTGAAAGAGTCTAAGACAGTCCAGTTTGCCAGGGACACATCCCAAAATCCAACTCATTCACACCCTGCATTCTAGAAGATAAGAGCCAGCTGTCCATCACAGAGCTTGACGCCAGGGCGTCGCTATGGTAGCAGAGCAGAACTGCCATGCACTGAAAGATTAAAGGCCTATTGCATATTAACCAGCATATTACACATTGCCATCCCAGACTCCATTTAGAGCAGAACTGTGGGGGAGGCTCAGCAGTACATGTGGTGAACAAGAAGCATAACATTTACAGTTATGAAATGGAGAAAATCCAACTTGAACATTTTCTATACCCATAGTTACTATAATCGAAGACACACCTTGCTCCAGCAGATGAAGTTATGATGACTTAGAGTCTGACTATGACATTTAAAGTTGAATTAAAGTGATGGTTTACCCAAATATTATAATTCTGTAAACATTTGATATCATATATATCCTATCATTTTAAATCTGAATTAAAAAATTTTTAGAAAAACAGAGAAAAGAAAATATTTCTAAAAAAGTTGGTAACCGAACAGCAAAGGCACCCATTTAGTTGTTTTGTATGGAAAGTTATGTAAAGACAATCCGACATCACCGTGATTTCTGTTAAGACACAAACTAATGGTCTTTTCAGACTGTTGGCGAATATTCAGTGCATACGTTTATCTCCAAACAAGCAAAGTATTTTTTCGTTGAGTGCTATGAATCTTCCTCCTTGCAAAGCAAAGAAACAGTTCATCCAATAAGAGGCAAGCATTCCTTCATGTGTCTGGAGTCACTGCTTTTACATAAAAGGGCCACGTGGTGTCACGGTTCACTGTAAACTGAACGCAAACTGTCCAACAGTTAACAAACGGGAGATGATTGTATAAAATATAAGAATGAACTTGTACATATGTTTACATAGTGCTATAAACACCGCAGTCATATCCAGCCACCCCATTTTCTCGTTATCTTAATCTATGTTTGAATGTCTATTAATCAAAAAATGTTTCACATCAGTTCATTTTGCTTTTCATTTTGCCTCAGGCTAAATGTATTCTTAGACATGTTAAAGCCCTGATCTAGTTACATAACTCAAGGACGCTGTGTTTATTCATTTGGATGTGCTGGTTAAAAATACGTCTGGTAGTATATGTAATTACTTTACCAAGTTCTGAGAATTTCTAATTTTGAAAAGTTCTAAATCTCTCTCTGAAGCAAAATCTGCCTGTTAAACCACTTTAGTGTGACAGCCACAGTGGTATATAAATTACCCCCTTACAGAAAAACGATTTTCTTAAAGCAGAAAAACATGACATCAAACACAACACAACACAAAGTCTTTAACAAAGTCTTTTTAGAAAGGAAAAAAGGGCACTGCACTCAAAACAATTTTACTGTGTTTGTATGTGAAACATTAAAACAAAAATGTTATTTCAAAACCTTTTAAATTAAGTAAATAAACATAATTTTATTGATATTAAAGTAAAAAATTAAGTAAATCTAATTAATAGATTTAAATTTCAATTCACAAAAAATATTGGAGTATATACCAACAATTTATTTGTTTCATAAATACTTTAAATACAAATGATTGTGAACAAAAAAAAAAAACACTAAAATAAAGAGTGAGGATAAATAACAAATGTGAATTTATATGTTGTAAACCTACTGCAAGTGTGCGTGGGTAATCTTCACAAAAATGTATCTATTGTTAGTGTAGTAATAAAAATAAAAATGTAAGTAAATATATATATAATGAACAGATTTTTTTCCAAAGTTTTCGCCTTCCACAGTTCTAAGAGCATTTATACTTATATAACATTACTTTTATTTGCAGCAGATCTAATTTAAGGCAACTCTGCATAATCATTCAACTTGTACTCATTTTGTTTTCCATAAACATTGACGAAAAAAAGAAACAAGAGTAAAAGAAATATTAAACATCCCAAACAGGTAACTGTGTCTCTGAAAGATGGCTTATATTTACATGAAAAGACATTTTGCTTCTTTTCTGTGTCAATACAAAACTGTCCCTTCGATTAAACAAATGATTAATAAATGCTGAAGAAAAGGCAGGTTCTGCTCGGAGCACGAGGCCTAGATCAAAACAAATGCCATTTCAAAGACGAGTGAAGAATTGAAGTTCCTTCCAATACATTCAGCTATCCCTCTGGAGACCAAAAGACACAATTTGACAATAAGCAACATGACAAACATTTGCACGGATCATTTCTTGAGACTATAGCACAAATTTTTGTTCTTGACAATATCATTGAATCCATTTATTTTAATGCTGTTAAAACTGAAACAAAGAAGAAAACAAAAACACTCAAATGCACAAATCTCTGCACCCTACTTTTACTTAAGATTGAAATATCAACAGGTGACACCATAGGTCTGCACTCATTTATTTTTCCTTCAGTAAAGCTTTCTTGATCAATAATGACATGGTTTATTATGCGGTTCTCATCAGCACAAGCTCCATGGCAAATCCCTAATTTCATTACATCTGAAATGACTTGACTTAGTTTGCTAGAAGAGTGATTCATGACTAAAAGGCCAATTGTGCCAGGCTCTGTTTACCCACACAGCCGACTTCGTATCGCCATATCACATGGGTTTTAAAGAGACTATTGCCATGGCAATTTGGCATGGCATTCAACAGGCTGATTTGATTATCTGTTTCTAATGTTCTTATTGGGGGAAAGGGCTCAGGTCTACCAAGTACTCTTTGACATTTTTGAAGCGGGGTCTCAGCTATCCGTCTTGATCTTTTCACATCCGTCTTTAGCAGATGTAGACTTGCAACTACAAATGCATATCTTTAGGGATGGCATGAAGTGTCTTTTGTGGCCCACAAAGAAGTGAAACTCAAAGCTTGTCAAAGCGGTAATTGGCCCCCGAGACATGAAAAAAGCAAAAAATGGATTTAATTTAAAGAGCTTGCAGGGCTACATATTTCCCTATTCTACCTATAGAAAGAATCTAAGAATGAGAAAGGCAGCCTCCATTCGTCGTGGTTAAAATTACCAAGTGACTAACACAAGATTTTGTTCACTGTTGCCCTTGCATGCTGTGAGCAATTTATTTAACACATGACAAAGAAAAGTTGTTAGTAGAGAATTACTAAAGACTTTCACCCCAAGGCCATGGTTTACAGACGATGCGCTGGAGAGGTTAGAGAAATCTCCTTAGGACTCAACAGTTCAACTGTTCCCTAAAAACATTGACCTTTACTTAACCTCAGGCCATCCAAGATGGAAGTAAAGAAGTAAAGCAGTATAAAATAAAAACTGCATTTATGCAAGGCAATGGCCCCCAACCAAATTAGTTTTAGATGCAGCATTACGTGTTGCCAAAGCCATCAGTAGATACTAGAAGTGAAAAAACAGATAAAGTTAAGCCCATCTTTCCACAGCAATTTGACTTTCACAGCATGATAGCATGATATCAAGCGTGGTGATATAAGCAACCTTCTTACAGTGTACAGAATGCACCCACATGAACCGCATGTTCCACTATTACTCTTGGCAAGGACGCGGCACGGTTATAATCCTCTTTACGATTTAGACTAGTGTTCGATTTTTGCCGTTGGCCTAAAAGAGGACCAGGTCTTAGAGAGGATGCTAAGGACATTCATCCAATGTTTTTATAAGCTGTACACGAAGCCAAGGTCTGTGAAATTGCTTAACATTCAAGCATTTCAATCAGAAGACATATGACTCCACACAGACAAACAAAAATTGTTGAATTACTAAAAATTATAACGCAACCTATGTATGTTTTTGAGTAAACTAAACAAACAGTCACTAAAATCAAATTAAAAATTAAGTTGTCATTTTGAAGTAAAGTAATTATTTTGTCACAACGATGATTTAACGATTTAAGTAACTCAAATTACTTACAGTAACTACAATTATAAAGTATAAATTAAGCCATCGAGAACAAAAACACTAAAATATTTTAGCATTGCATCAGGGAACTTTCAAACTATTATCATTAACATTATTTGTTGTTTTCAACATAATTTAAATAGCTACAGTTGTGCTACTTTATAGCTTTGAGGAATTTACTTTTATTTGTTTGAAAACTGTCATTAAAGGGGCTGTGTGGGATTTATAGCGGCCACAAGCTGTGAATTGAAGAATTACAAACAATCTCTTTGAATTCCTCGACTATTGTAAGTCGCTTTGGATAAAAGCGTCTGCTAAATGACAAAATGTAAATGTAAATGTAAATTCAAAGTGTTTATCCAGCATTGTGTGGAGGTATAAATAGCTTTTTCCAATATAATAATAATAAGAATCATAACAGTTTATTTTAAACACTTCTGAAGACATAGTTTGATATATTATTAAGCATTTTTGACAACTGACACTTATCATTCCAAATAGCTCCTTTAAACAATGAGCATTTCAATTGTTTTATCTTAGGCAAAATGTTGTTAAAATGTATAATGTGTATATATTGACTACTTAAAGGACCATTTACTTTTTTTTAATTGTAATGTTAGCATAATGCTTTTTTATGATAAATCGTTTGTTTGTATCTTGGTGTTCCTCATTTATGAGTCAATTTCGATAAAATCCAACAAAAATGAATATATCAAAATGTAAATACAAATGTTATGTTTTAAATTGTGAACTGAAATGTCCAAGGGTAAAATTAAGTACAACGCAAACCCCTACCAAACTCCATGCAGTACAAAAAGAGATCATAAAGGGCTGCATAAAATCTCACCCTGCTGCTTCAGAGGAACAAAAACTCCTTAAACCTAAAAGAATAAAGGATCAAAGGCTTTAAAATTCATGAGGAAGATTGAAAGGGTGAGAACAAGAAAAAAATAGTGAAAAATTGCAAAAAACTGGAACATGTGAAGCCCGGGAGAGAGAGAATCTGCCCACACACAGTGGAATAAGCTCAACTTTATGAAACTTGATCGGCCCACACAGATCTGGAGCTCATCACTCTGTGTGCATGATGGTCAGGCATGAAATTCAAGTATAATCTGAGACTGCATCACTGCTAGAAACCTTTGAGCAGTCTATTCCTGTATCAACATGCTCAGAATGAGACTGACATCTCTTAGCAGCCCGTTTTAAGTATTCAAAAAGACGGATTCAAAAAGAGATGATTTAACAGTAGCAAAACATTTAGAGTCACCATACTGTATGAAATGTATAATTTAAAAGATACAGTAGCTTATGTCTTTGTATGACAGCAATTCACATATTATTGCATCCTTCCAGGATAAATCACTATTACTTCCCTGTCGCTGCAGATTAAATGTAGTGCAAATGCCTTTCTGCATCTTACCTCAATACCCTTTTTTCCTCTCTCCTAGGAGGCATTAAGCCAGTCCCGGTCTCGTGGATGAAGGTTTTGCAATGCACAGTGAACAAAATTGGGTGCGAACGAGTAAAGAAATGAGGGGGCAACTGAACCGAAGCATGCAGTGACACAATCCAACGCTGAAAGGACCAAACTGACCCCCTAACCGGGCACGCGGAGGGACAAAGGAAAGCAAGGGAGAAGAGGGAGAGGAAAGATCAAGAGCCACCCACTATTTTATAAGGCAGAAATGTATAACCTCCCTTTCCCATGCTGGCCAAACATTCAGGGAATAACATACTGTGAACCCAGGGTGTGTGAGATAAAGAGAAACACATCTTCAGTGGTTTGCTTGCCTAAAGAAATCTGTTAAGAGGATCAATGGTTTTGAATTCAGTTATGTAATAAAACGAATGCAATTTTCAAAATAATAAAGATGCTGGAGGAGAATAAAACAGAATGTCCCAATGCACTCATTTCGATGTTAGGTAAACCAAGTAAATTTGTTTTTGCACATTGTATGTGTGCCAGTGATGAGTCCCCATGAGTTCTGGGTAGGGAGAGTTATTAGTTTAAGTACAAGGATGGGCTGCTTTAGACAGACTGAGATTGGGCCTGAGGGAGCTGTCTGATTAAACAACCCAAACAAATTTAGCAGTTGCTGTGAATCAGGCCAAGATTCAGCTTGTACACTCAAAAAGATTTTACTGTTTTTACGTGATACAATTTTCAGCCCCTCCCAAAAAAGAGTACATTTTACAGCTTGAAATTAAAGTAACTAAACCATTTAAATTGTGTGTATATGCTAGTATAAAAGTTTAGCAAATATAATATTCACAAAATTTCAAATTCAAAAAAACAATATTGGGTTTATATTACTAATACATATTTGTTTAATACAACTTTTTTTACACTGTTTATAAACTTTTTTACCTTATATTACATTTACTTAAAATTTTTTTAATATTTTTTAAGTTGTAGAGACATTACCAGTTGGTTTGTTACTCAATTATTTTAATATTTTCCATTGGAAAAATCTGTTTAATCTTTTTTAAGATAATATTTAGTTAAAATAACTTGTTTATTTTTGTGATATTCACTAAGTCACATGAAATATTTTTTCATTGTAGCTGTACTCAGATGCATAGATGAGACAAATTTGTCAACAGGACAGAAAAATTTGGTTACTTATTGTAGCAATTTTCTGCCTATTGTTATCTTTGCTTTTTACTGCTCATTGTCTCCTCGTTTCTTGGTTAGTCGCTTTGGATAAAAACATCTTCTCAATACCTAAATGTAAATGTTTGAGCTTAGCAGTCAATCACACAAGCCATTGCACAAGCCATTTGACACTGGTGGTGTGAAATAATGGCTACAACTCAGGATCAGATAGCTAAGTTTTAACAAGGCCTGCTGAGTTTAAGGGATAAATGAATGCTTTTGAACAGCTGGTTTAATACTGCCATGTTCACGTTTGCATAGTCAGATAAAGTGTGTCAACTAGATGTTAAACAAAGTTAACCTCCTCTCTTACACATACACCAAGGGACTAAACCTAAACAATAAGAGCACTATGGATAACAAACAAGACAAGTGGACAGGTTGACAAACTCGTCAGAACTATCAGTGCGTGATCAGCATCTGAGAGGGGAGATGTCATGCTTGGAAAAAAAATCCTTACAAATAGCTCTAAAACCATCCATTTGAAACACAGCAAATGTGTGCAACTACCCGTGCCATCACTCTGTCCCTTAAGACAGATACAAGACGGCTGTAAAGACGCAGACCCCCTTTAATGCTTGTGTCATTTAATTCTGTACACTAGTGGTCTGCAGTCATTTTTCTCCCTAAAGGGGAAATTAGTTCTGCTTCCTGAAGCCTGGCTTTTCTTTCTCTGGAATCTGGGACAGACGCTTGGAGGAGATGAGCTAGGTAGATCGCTTTTTGCAAAAGAATGAGCGTGCTAATAGGAAAGAATACATCGATGGGAACTGCTGTGAATGGGGGACACAAAACTGAGTCCGGGGACGTGACGGGTCTCGCTGTGTTTGGCTCACGTAGAGAGAGAAGAGTTGAATGACTCTTGACATTTTTAAAAGCTTTTCTGCTAAAGAGTGTCACTTAGCCCATTGGTAATAGTCAGAACTTTGTAGCTGCTGCTCTGGTTACAATTACCACCAATGGATCATAATGTATTACTAAAGTGTGGAATTCCACCTCCTGGGATGCATTTTAAATAATTACAATACTGAGATTAGAAAAGACAACACCGATTTGGATGAGGATGTGATATGAACTGACCCCGTTTTCATTGTGCGTGTCTGAGCTGCTTCCTCCTCTCCTGCTGGGCTGCTCCTGAGACTGCTGGCTCCCTAAGAAAACAAGAATAAAACATGCTGATTTAAGTCACATAACATGAATGAAAATATATTTATACACATTATGGTATTTATACATGCACACATACAGTAGCTGGCTTAATGGGGTTGACTGTAATATCACAAGCCTTTTAGACTTATTTATATATATTTAATTCTTTATATTATTTGTTTCATACTAAAAATGAGTGCAAAACACGAAAGATATTCTGAAAAGGATGGTATAAACCACATTGGCCTCTTAATGATTCGCTAAACTACCAAGATATCTTTTCATGTTCCACTGAAGAAAAAGTCTATGCTTATTCATCCTCATGGCTATATAAAATATATATATTTTCATTTAAATGAAAATATTTAGGAGAACCATCAAACTAAGAATTAAGATGTATTATTTTCATTTGATACTGGAAGTGAAGCATGTGCTTTCATTTAAACACACAGAGATTTGTGGTGTATGCATTAATCCAGAGGATGTTAAAAAAAAATCTAATTTCTCTTGGAACAAGTTTAGGAAAAGACTAAAAGAATATAGAGAGAGAGATCTGTTAGCAATGCTAACACAAAATGAATGTGCAAGACAGCACAATGTTTTCTAACCAGGCGTGAGAATAAAAGAAGTGAAATATTATACCCTGGTAACGAGTTGCAAGTTAGGGTAATTTTTAAACTGTACGGTTTTTTTTCAAGTGCAGAAAACCAATAAAGATCATTTAAATGTTAATAATATTGGTATCAGAAAAACATTGGTCTCCATTGACTTCAATAAGTTTTACTTATTTACAATAGATGTCAATGGGAACCAACAGTTTTGGTTATCAACTTTCTTCAAGATATGTTCTTTTTTAGTTTTGCAAAAGCAAGTCATAAGTAAATAATATATATTTATCACATAATTTTCAATTTTGGAAGTTTCTATAGACATGTCACAGAATTATGTAAAATTGGATAGAAAGGATTGGACGAGTGCAGTGAGAAAACAACATCCTATAAGCCAAAAGAGAAAAAACAATGGGTGAAAACTGAGAATTTGAAAAGACATCAGAGGTTGATTGAGATGAAAGTGAAAAAAGGAACCTCTTAAGAACACAGTGAAAATTAATGACAGCCAATGAGAAATGTTGGTATGCGTGCCAGCATTCTTACCCTGATCACTGCTTTCAGTGGGTGAATCTTCATGGCGTAGGTAGAACTTCACCTCCTGCTTTCTGGGGCCCCATTTCTGCAGGTGCTCATACATCATGTGGTCAAAAGGGATAGCTCGCTCTGAAGAAACAAAACGATTTTAGAAATAACCCAATTTTTAGAGCCTTTTACATAAAAAAAACAATTAAAACAGACGCTCTCCAACTGAGGACCATTTTCTTTCATTTATACAGCCAAAGCCCTACATGGGAGGAAAGCTGAGGAACAGACAAACCGGGATCAAGAGAACAAAGAGGTGAAACTGAATCAAACGTGGACTATAGCCAGAGGAATGTAGATGAGCTGGGTGGGCAGACGGCAGCAGAGAGATGGGGAAAAAACATTTGGGACATTTCTAACAGGTGGAAGGACATCTGGAGTACTGGCATGCAACCAAACAAACACAAAATGCTAGAAGAAATAAGAAGATATCAGCATACAAGGGACTTATAATGGAAAGGAAAGCAAGTGACAGATGTATGAGAGCGAATGAGAGCCAGCTTATCGTTACAAGAAAGCTGGCCCCAATTACAGAAGACAGGAGAACAGAATTCTTTAAGAAACCTGGGTGTTGTTGTACAGATAATATAATATTCAAGCATTTTTTAGGGTTAGCATAAGTCATTTATGGAGTTTTTTTCTCCATCCATTCAGATTTAAGTCAGTCCAATTGTCCATTTGATACTTAAGGCTGCATCATGGCTTTAATGACAGACATAGCACAGACTGAAAGACTTTTAAAAGGCATTCTCTGGGCCTAATAATTCATCCATCTGCCAGTATGTAGCAGTTATGCCTGTAAGAAAACACTGATATTTAAAACACACACAGCGTCTTTGAGAAACTAAAAGGTACTTGCCATTTCCATGCCAAACCTCGGCCAGGTGGCAGCCGCTTTCTCCCGGTTCTTTACAGAAGTCCACGACATCGCGGCACGTTGTCTCTGGAGTGATGGGAACCTCCGTAAGGACCTGCTCTCCATCACTTAAATACACTGTTAAAATCATCTGAAAGAGAATGAGAGAAAGGGATGCCTTTAATACTTTAAGTGAAAGGCATTTACACAGGACAAGCACTGCTTTATTTTTTTAAATACCTGCACTTGCATAAGATTGATTTCTTTGGCCACAATCACATCATGCTGTGTGCACCATAAATGCTCTATTTTTAAATGTAAAAATACTTTAACATCTACCTCTAACTACAGTAAACATGAGCAAGAAAACAAAATCTAAGAATATCTGAACCAAAGTGTAAGATTCCACAAATCCACAGCACCACTAGGTGGCATGGTCTTTGATCATGAATCAATGAATCCTTTTTAATTTAAACCTGATGCATTTTTATTTCATTCTCATAACATAAAAAAAAACATACAGTCTTTACAAATAGATCACAGTGCATTGAGACCAGGTTCTCTCAACTGAAAGTTGTAGCCCCTGCCCTGCTAATGATAGATGATATTGTGCTAAAAGGGTGGAGTCTGTGCCTGTCAGCTCGACAGTGATTGACATGTGAGGTAGGCTGCTCAGTTCTGTGCTAAGTGCATAATGAGAGAGAATAAATGGATGGTTTGCTGTAAAATACAGAGAGAAGGGCTGTAAGAAAGAAGAGGTTATGATGTTGACCAACTCAAATTATTGGTCGAAAGCAGATGAGGATGTAATCACATACTGTTTGCAAAAAAGCATTGTACAATCACTGCAAGTTGTCATCTACTATATCGTTTTTATCCTCGTTTTATTTCTAATTCATTAAAAAAATAAAAAAGATATATGTGAAGTATATGTACTGCTTAGAATCCAAAAAGCATGACATTACTGTCACAAATATATTTTACAAGCACTCCAAACTCTATACTATATAACAAACAATATTATAAAATAAACTACATCGAATCTGCTTCAAAAGCCATTAAAAATGTATATCAATACTAATTCAGATCCAAAGAAAATTCACTGTTTTAAAATAGAAACGTATTTCCATTAGATGAAGCGTAACTGATGAAGATAAGTAAAGATTAACTTAAAGGGATAGATCCCCCAAAAAATCTTAATTCTGTTATCATTACTCACCTTAAAGTTTCATATTTGTAAACATTTTTTGTTCTGTTGAACACAGAGAAATATATTTGGAAGAATGTGTATAAAAATCAGTTTAGAGACCCAATTGACTTAAAGTAGAAAAAAATATATTTTCTTTGATTGTTGAACATGAAATGAGATTTTAAAGAATAATTTTGACTACAATTTTAGGGTAATATTGCCTAATTTTAATTTTTTCTACTGTTATAATAAGTTTAGTATAATATATATTTTTGTGTATCATAAATAATTATATAAGCGTACAACAACAAGAGTGATTTATTCATGAAAGAATATTTTAACTTTATTGTAAAACCAGTTTTTAAAACAACAAAAAAACTGTTTTGAATTACATTTAAAAAATGAGGCCTATAGTATTCTGTATATCAAAAATATACCACATACACCTGTAGACCAACATGAGGAGTACTGCATGCCAGAGGAAGCTAATGGAAAGTAGGCCATAAGTGGGAGTCGCCAGTTCAGTTTTCATGATTGACAGGGGGGTTGGTTGAAATCCCTTCTCTACCGGCATTAGCACACTTATGAAAACTTAACTTCATTTAAAGTACTTCCTGAAGTACTCTGGTAGAAGGGCCACACAGTTCCTCCATGTAGGGAAACTCAAAGCACAGGTGTGTGGGTGGAGAAGCACTGCTGCAGTGCTGAAGAAAACCTGTCAAATCCAGACACACCACATACTTCCAGAACTGTTCATGGAGCACGATACTGGACCTGAAATATTTGGGCCAAACACAAGGTTTGTTTAGAAAAGAATCTGTGCATTCACGCAACAATGGATTCTGTCAGGCGCAACAATAGAGCAGAAATAAGTAGGCCGTATACAATGAAGCTATGTGTTACATACAAAGATAGGTGGTGCCATCAAGAATAATTGAAGAACTACACACGTGAAAAGCCGTCCTTCTATTAAAAGTTAAGGAAATCCTGTAAGGCTAGACTTTAACAAAGTGCATTGTGCTTAAAGTCGTGATTGACACAGTCATTTTCTCATTCTCATGCTATTTTACACCTGTATTTTCTACTGGTTTCTTCCTACCATGGAACACAAAAGATGATATTTTAATATGTGTGGTCCACTGGCACCGATTCACTTGAAATGAATCGATGAAATGAATGAAATTGTTTTATTCTAACCAAACTCAAGTATAAACGAAAAAACTTCTATACATGCATCTTATGGTACAGTAGGTTTTGTTTACAGTCACTCCCAGCTTAATGAGGCACAGAATAAGTTTCTTAAACAGTCCATTAGCAAAGAATGTAATAATGCTGAATCTCCACTTTTTAGAGAGAATTCACATAAATGAGAACAATTATAATACGTTATCTAGAATTATTCAGTGTATTTTAAATCACCACAGTATCAACTGTGCAATTATCATCGCTGTAATTATAATAATCATCATCATTGTAAAACGTATTATTAAAATCCAGCATAAGTCTAATTAAAAAAAATCTTTTATACATTCCAGATAAAAGTCTCACAGATAACGAAGTTTGTCAGTACGTTAAGGTCTTAAGCAGAAACGTTAAAGCAACAAATTGGCAAGCCCACTCTCTGCATTCATAAAACACGCTCACAACATAAAGCTGAACAGGCCAACCACCATCACCGACTTCAGCTGCAGTTACAAGTACAGCACTAGATAAATTTCAATTATTTATATTTTGGTACACACATTATAGTGCAGTGTAGTTCTTTCATCATTCCAGCGCTGTTTTTCTGTATATTGGGTCTTCTTGAATTTTTAGCTGACAAAATATAGTATTACAGACTGACTTGGTAGCATACATTCTAATAATCCTTTTTGAACATCCCAATATAGGTAAAAATTTAAAACATCAGGGAGAAGTGACAACCACCGGTATGGATGCAAGGTCACAATCATCTATTTAAAAAACAAATAGAATACTGGCAGAAAATTACCAGTACATTTTCCTTTACTTAAGCATTCATCTTTAAAGAGTTTTGATGATTGATTTTGCCCTACATCAATAAAATGTTAAAAATATAGTAAGTGAATATACAGCTTAAAAGGGTTCAGGGAATTAGCTGATTACAATCCAATATACAAAGAAAGAATTCAATATAAAGATTAAAGATTTCATTTCATTTTAAATACTGTGAAGTAATTCTAAAACAACCCAAATACTTCTTTTGAACATTACATGCCAAAATTGGACTTTCTTATCATCAAGTTCTCTTGAAAAGCTAATAAATGTTACCTCAGAAAACATGCCCTGTATCCTTTTTTCAGCAGAGTAAGACACATAATTCAGATGTCCAGGACATATATATTTCCATAAAAATAAAACAATATATAAGGGCATTATAAAAGCCAGCTAAACATTGCCTGAAAACAAAGACCCAAGAGCGCTGAGAGTAAATGAAACCATGTAAATTAATGATAACTTCTTAGCACAATAACAAGACTATATTTCTAATATTATGGTCAGTAGCATGATACCGAATGTTTGCATTTTAAAGAATTAAAACCAAACTGCCACCACAACAAAATAAGAAGTTATACTGTATCTTGCCAAAAATGCTGAAATATCAAAACAATATCAAAAGTATTTTTATTTATAAGCATGTGTTATAGTTGTCACAGGTTAAGATTTACACCATACACCCCATCATCATGAAGCAGGACAACAATTTCCATCACCTTTCCCCACTTAGATGCAGTCTGTCTTCTCCTGGCCACTCTTCTACTTAGCTGTCGGTCATGCTCCTTGTTCCAAGTTTTATCTCTAGGCTTTATAGACAGGCTGACCAGGCCATGCAGAACAATTGTCACAAATTTCTTCATCTTGCAGGAATGTCTCAGAGTGAATCTGCAGCAAACACATCCCTTGAAGTACTATCCTTCAAACACACAGACACGCTCGGCGGTCAAAGTGCAACAGCGGCGTGCAAAGGATCCCGGCAACGAAAAACCTTCAGTAGTGACGCTGGCTGTGTGACTGCCGAGAGCGAGAGTGTGTTCAAGTGAGAAAAGAGGAAATTCGGATAAGGGCTGAGGGAGGGTGCTTCTCTCATCCGAATTGTGTATGAAGGGTGCGTCACCAGGTCCCCTTCAGAACAAGACTCTCTTGAGGAAAGCTATAACAACACCCCAAAAGACAGGCGGCGCATGGAATTTGAGGGTGCATGTGGATTTTTGACCTGCGATTGTTGTGTCTTGGTTAAAAATCAATAACTGCTTCATCAAAGAAATCGAACATTACACAAGATGACATGTGCAAAATGACCTGAAAATAGAATAGGATTCACAGGATGAAGCATTTATTATATTTTAGCAAAAATTCACTTTTAACTTTATAGTTAAAAATTAATTTAAGCAGGAAAACAAATTAATACTAATGCGCTATCGCACAGAAAAAAAAATCAGCAGCAACACTTTCACATTAAGATCTCAAATGGAGGGACAAATGTTAATAAAATGAATGTGCGAATAGATTTTAGTAACTGCAGTTCTCATCCTTTGAGAAAAAACTGAGAACTTTAATCCATTTGAAAAAACTTAAAACAAGCAAGACTAGCATTGATCAAGATCTTCAGAAAGCTCAGCAAAATGTTTTATTAATATGGGAAAATAACTGGGACATATAGTCCATGAAATATAATATGAAGAAACCCTGGAAATCATGTTCCAAAAGGCACAAAATTTCAGTTTAAAGTGATGCTTCACCAAAATAAACGTTGTGTAATAATTTACCTGTATTACTTTCTTTCTTATGCAGAACACACAAAAATATATTTTGAAGAATGTTGGTAAAAGAAAGCAGTTGGTTTGATTTTTCAAAATTTCTAATTTTGTGTTTTTCCGAAAGAAAAAAAAACTTTTTACAGGTTTAAAAATGATGAGAGGATGAGTAAATAATGACAGAATATTTATCTTCGGGAGTATTAGCACTTATTTCCCTTTAAACCACTCTTATGCTCCTATGACATGCAACATGTCCAGTCAGCTGCATGTTTAATTCAACCTTTGCCATGTTTAAAAGTGCAACAGTTGAAAAATAAATTTCCATAATGTCTCAAGACAGAACACCACAGATGAGCCAGATGCCTCTTCCACATAACACTTTCAGCATGCAGAAATTCATAACGATTTAAAAACACAGCTATTATCAGTGTTTTGTTGACTCATGCCATGATATATTGATCTTTTATTGGTAGTTATTGGTAGGTCGTAGTTCACCAAACCGTGAAACATGCCAAACCATCAAACTGTACGAATGAGCTTGCGTTGCTAAAACTACAATACAATATCTAGACTTCTCATTGAACATCTTGGCCTCACTCCTGCCTTTTAAGACATGACATCATTAGACAATTTCTGAATCTGCATGCTGCATAAAAGAGGAAATGGGTTTCACTACTTTGTGAAAGCCTTCATCCCTATAGAATGTTTTTGATAGATCACAAGCAGTCCCAAGGCACAGAAGAGCAGCGAATCTTCCATAATATATGGATGAGAGGATGTCTCTCACACAGTACTCACTAGATTCAAATCTCTAGTGACAAAAACCATTCATATTTTAGAAGTTCTTCTATTCAAAGAATGACGGTTAAGCAGGAAGGAATAGGCAAAGTGAATTAATTTGTAATAAGCTCACTTAGATAAAGGACGAAGAAATGCAGACCAGAAAAACAAAGACAACACAAAACAGCAACAAATGCCTCTGAAGAAATTCAGACTGCTTGTACAATATCGTTTTCACGTAGACCTATCATAAAACTTTAATGCTGCATGTTAGTAATGTGTTAAATATTAATCCAAAAAACTGACACACCAATTTCATAATATAAGCAGCACTTTTTATTACAAGGTTTTAACTTATGCATGTATACATACATTTGTTCTGCAATGTATATTATGGTCAGTTTTATCAACGGATGAATTTTAAAAAGAAATGTGAAAACAAAAGGCATTAGATAAATTGTAAAGGGTGTTGAGGTTACTTCTACCCCTAAAGTGCCCCAACTACAACGCGTTAGCAGCTCACAACACTGGTCTCCATTGGCTGCCTGAGTCCAGGCACTGAGAGGATGAGACAGAATGAGAAGGGCACGCTCTCTTGCTGACTGACTCTGTAACACTGATGGCATTACAGAGCTGCAGGCAGCAGGGTTAATTCAAAATCCTGACAAGTCTCCTTAACATACAACCTGATTGGCTATAGGGCTTCGAACATTTGGTAATAATTAGCACATTATTTTCGATGCTTCTGAGGGAGGGGCTAAAGATTTTCATATCTCTAATAAAGACCGGAATATTTGTGTGTCTCTAATATTCTCAACTAAATGAAAACAATAGCCAATTGAATCTCTGCAAACACAAGGGACTGCCAAATGATCAAGCAGCGTTCTATGCCCAAGTAACAATCAAAACGATTTTTAAGTTAACAAAATATACTTGTTATACCCCTTTTAGACTTAAGAATGCATAAATTTAAGTCCGCATTTAGAAAGTTAAGAAATGAAAAAACTGAATTTCCTATTCATAAACCTAAGTAAACAGTTTTAATGACTGCAGCAGTTCAGAAATGAAAAACAAAAATACTGCATTTCCTATTAACGAACCTAGGTAAACTATTATAATGGCTGCCGTGGTTTAAACGGTTTATTCATTAAAACACATACTCGCAACCAAACCACCCATTTAGAAAAAAATACTTCAATATTTTTCCTTAATAAACTTAATGGTGAAACTAAACTAATTAATTTGCCATTGCAACCATGACAGGCTTAAAATCAGAAAAGTTCTCGAAAAGTCCTGATTGGCTTAGGATGGTTCTCTGAGCCTGAACCGACCATTGTTCTTTTCAAAAGTCCAGAAACGTAAACATGGTTTTGCTGTCTTGGGTCAAGTCAAATTTATTTATATAGCGCTTTTTACATTTTCCAACGTTTCAAAGCTGTTGTTCATGAAATGTTACAATACATTTACTAAAATGGCATCAAAGAATGTGTGCTCATCTGACAGAATCGGGGGGAAAAAGGAAAGACCTTGCATAACCTCAAACAGTTGAGGACAAGAAGGGATTCAAAAAGACACTCTTTATGAAACAATATCACAATGAATTAATACATTTGCTTGGACATTTATTCCTTTGTCAGATGCTTTTAACGCTTTTATAAGTATTGTGCAGTGGCCAATTATCACTGCAAAATTTGAATGCTAGGGAAATACATGCTACAAAACAATAACAACTATCAAAACATAGTCAATGCTTATCTACTTGACAACTTTTAAGTTTTTTGAATCTACAACTTTTCAGACATTAGTGCAAATTATTTGTATCTAATTTAATTACACAGAAATGGGAATAAAGGTTATTCTGTATGGGTTCAAACATGTCCAAACAGCTCGATACATTCCCATTAGATGAGGGTCTATTTTTGTCCAATCTTTTATATTTTTCAGTCCAGAGTTTGATTCTTTTCAACAACATGCCTTGTAGCATGAAACACTGATGTCATAAAACAGAGCGGCGCATAAATTCAGGGCAAATACACAAAAACTGAAACCAGAAACCCAGTTTAACCAAGATCAGAAAGGTTATGGTTCTATAACTCTTGCAACAGGAAAACTACTTAGCAATCAAAAACCAGCTCAGATGCTTAGTGGTTCAGCTAAAATCCCTTTATGAATAAGTGGCCAGCAAAAGGTTAAATTAAGGACATAATGTTTGAATTCATGAGTAAAGGGAAAGACATGTAGAATGATTAAGCAGAGCTGGTTGAAGGATAACTAAAGGGATAGTACCCCTTAAAAATACAGTTTTCATCATTTCCTAATCATTGAGTTCTCCAAACCTGTATACATTTCTTAGTTCTAATGAACAAACTAAGAGAAAACAACTCAACAGTTCTTGGACCACATTGAATACCATAAGTAGGAAAATACTACTTGTGTGGTTACCAGAACAATAATATTTTGAAGAATGTTGGACAACAAAATGATTTGCGGTACTTTTCACGTCAATTTTTTTTGTTCTACCAAGTTAGTCAAGAGGACCAGGAAATACAGCTGGATGTGGTCTTGCGGATCATGTTTAAAGGTCTAAACGTCTATTTTGTGGATGCCTGGGAGATGACCCTTGCCCACCACCACCCTCATCAGTTACATCCTCCACCTGCCATAATATCAAACATGGTTCACTTCATCCTGTCCCACATCTGCCATGTTAAGAAAAAGAGAAGGCGGGGTAAGCTAATTCAAGGCTAAGTATCTCATAAAGTTTTTGGGAAGTGCTGGTGTGAAGGGGCAATTACACATTCATGGCCAAATCAAAAAATTTTTGAGTTATGCATTCCTCTCCGTTGGTATGTAATCTACGTGTAGTCGCCTTTTTTGTGGCTCTGTTTGTATTTTTAAAACACCTTAATGAAGGACCTGTTACTAGTTTCTCCAAAAATATTGAATTTGTTATTGCTAAATGATATTAAGTAAATATAATTCTAAATGAACAAGAAAAGAAGTAATGCAAAACAAAAGGTGGCTGTAAACACTAACCATTGTTCCAAATTTAATTCCAGATTACATTATGACTAGATAGTTCCACGTCATTCGCTGTCAGATCAAGGCAATAAGCAGATCGACATGAGGTATTGGCAAACAGAACTCCCCATTCATTCATCTGTCCAGTTCTACACATCCTTCACCCATTTGCCTTTGTTTCTAGATTTGGGTTTCCAGCTGTAAATGATTTTGAAACATACAGTGAGGTCGGTGGGTGTTTGATCACCCTGTGATTTTGCAAGTTCTCCTTAGAAATCATGGGGGTCTGGAATTTTTAGCATGGGTACATTTCCACTGTGAGAGAAACCGGAAAGCACGTTGTATGATTTTTTTAACAATTTATTTGTAAATTACTATATCAAAAAAGTATTTCATCACTTTTGTCAAACATAACATTTGGTACAGAAGCCTTTGTTAACAATTACATTCTTCCAACTCCAAACACAGCGAATGGAGTTAAGACCAAAAAGTTCTACTTTGGTCTTATCTGACCACAGGACTTTCTCCCATGAGTCGTCAGGATGATTCAAATAGTCCCTGGCATACTTCAGACGGGCCTTGACATGGGCTGACTAAAGAAGGCAAACTTCTGTGTGATGCATGATTTTAACCATGATGTCTCAATGTATTACTGATAGTAGCCTTGGCATTGGTGGTCCCATCTTCACGGCATTGATCTGCTCCTCCCGTTTAGTTCTGGGATGATTCTATACCATCTTAGCATCATTAAAACCCCACGAGGACTGATTTTTTTGTGGGGCCCTAGTCCGAGGGACATTGACAGTCATCATTAGCCTCTTCCATTTTCTGACAATTCTCCAACAGTTGTTCTTTTTTAACCAAGCTGCTTGGCTATTGCCCCATAGCCCTTTCCAGCTTCGTGAAGGTCTACAATTTTGTCGCTTGTGTCTTTTGACAGCTCTTTGGTTTTGCCATGTTGCTCCTCGGACTTTTGACTGATTGTGCGTTGCACAGGTGGCTTTATGACAGCTTATGACCTCAAACATGTGATACTAATTTAGAATCATAATCAGAGTGTAGCTGGACTATTTAAAAGCAAAATAAGAGGTCTTTGAGGGTTGGAATGTAGCTGAAAAAAATTAATTTACAAATTACCGCTTCATTGTCTCCTCGACTATTGTAAGTCGCTTTGGATAAAAGCGTCTGCTAAATGCCTAAATGTAAATGTAAATATTTGGTTGCACGCATTCATCTAAATATCTTCATCAGAACAAAGACATTTATACAGGTTTGGAACATAGAGAGATTAAGTAATTCCTGACAGTTCTTTTATGTGTAAACTATCTATTTAGAACAATTCTGTCTTCGTACGTCACAGCATAATTCATTTCCTAATGACACTAAGGTTTATACATTTATGCTCCCTTTTGAGAACTGATAAGATCAAATTGACGTCTATTAAAGTACCTCTCAGATAGTCATAGTGACATATTAAAAATTTTAAATGCCTTTTAATCCTTAAAGAACTGATTATTATAATTTTTTTTACCTTGAGGCTTTGCGTATTTCCCCATGTCTGGAAAAACATGCATTTAGTTTCTTTCTCTCCCCCAGTGTAAACTGATTGGTCAAACGGTCAAGTCTACTATTATTGGTCAACTCAGCTTTCAGTTACTTTATCAGCACCAGTGGCATAACTACATCATGTGAATCCAGTTACATCCGTAACAGTTCTCTGATGACACATCACTGAGGTAACTGGGTGACTACAATCCTGGCGTTGTCCAAGACATCTGATTTCTGTTAAAGACGATATTTTGCTTTTTTGATTTTGGAAATTGTGACTTCACAACAGTTGTAACTTTACTTTACAGTTTACAGTTACTTACACAAAAACATACAAAGGAAATGTAAAATTAGGTTTATAATCCAAGATGCACTTAAAACAAACAGAAATATGCTTCATTTCATATTCTTTTTTTCACAAACACACTTTTTCAACCGTGTAGTTTTCAATTACGCAGCATTTATTATTATATCTGAAACTGGGTTGATTTATCAGAGCTGCTAAATATACCGTCAGGAGTTATTAACTGGAAAATGAGACGTATGAAGTAAACTCTTTACTAATCTACAAGGCCAAACAGCTCCGGTGGAGATTGTAAAATGCACCAGTTACCGGTTTCTAGTCTCAGTGGAGCACGGCATGCCAAAAGAATTGTAGTACATGAACATGCTGGATTGAGACTGTTTAGGGATAAATGTTTTGATCATTTGTCTCTCTGACTTCTTCCTAGGGTCGAATAAGACTGCTCAAGACTCTTATGATTCAATTACACATTTGCTTTGCTTAGATATTGCACTAGTTTAATCGATACAAAAAGAAACTAGGCAGTACATATGTAGGTTTTTCCCATCATGCAACTGCATCCCCAGCATGATTTAGTAATCTGGGTCATGGAGGGTGTCTCTTGTGTTTAGGCATTTAGACTCTTCATCACAACCTGAAATACATGATGAAAAGGCTGACAAAGGGAACAAACAGCTTCCAGGACCAATAATGATTTCCAAAAGTACATCCCTAGCAATCAGAAATGTTGATTTTCACTAACTGAAAGCACGAAGGGTTAATTGTGCCTATGTTGGTCCAGAGGTGTGGCCAGAGGTTCTAGTGTCACAACATGAGACTGTACCAAATAGCTGTAACCTTCATGCTGAACTCAGACACACCCAGCTGTGTGCTTTCTGTTTTACACTCTTTTGGTTGTTGCCATGGCTGTTGGCCAATTTCAGCACAGGCAGCAGCCCAGCAGCTGTATCTACACTTTGAGAAAGGCAACCTCAGCATACAGAAAAGATTTGGGGCTTCAGAATGTATCAACCCAAACTTAGCCTCCTTTGTTCCAGAGCTGCTTGGATCTAATCTTGCTTTCAACACTACACAATTAACTTTAAAGCAGTTGAAAACCAATTCTTGTGAAGAGAAAAATATTTGATGTACTTCACTAACGGAGGACAAGCCCAGCCCTCCCAGAGGAAGCACACTGTTTTTAATGGAAATCTGTTCCATCTTAGTCAGTCCTCAGGAAGTAAAAACACAAACCTGGAAGGAAAGTGTTGAATAAATTTCTCCATAATAAAAAACAGTCTAATCACTAAACCAACAGGATCAATTCCGGATGAAGTGAAAAAATAGGACAGTTTTCAGCAAAGACATTCCAGGAGGAACATGTAGATATGTCCACGGCTATAGGTGTCCATTAGAGTTTGCGTTCCTACATGAATACAATAAAAAATACAAACAAACAGTTGGGGCCGCTTATGTTCTTCACACATTGACTAGGTGTTAAATTTATCTTCACTGTTTGCCCCAATTAGATGTGACTGGCACCTTAATACCATATGGATTAGGTTAGATAAGATAAGCTTGATTGGTTGTTGTTGGTTGGGTTGAACAGACACTGCAGTGATTGTTGGGTTAAGGCAGTAAAAAATGGAAGTCAAGGTCAAGAAATACAATTCATTAAAGGAATGTTAAAGCCATGTGTGTAAAGTGTGCTTAAGGTTCATCTTGAATGATACAAAGCTTCATTCGAAGTTAATATCTGATTTTGAAGCAGGTCATTGGCTTGAGATAAAAAAGCCTTGTAAAGGATTAAAAAACAAATCTACCTTACATAATTGTTAAAGGAGAAGTGTCAGGCAGTTTCATGCATTATAAGTGCATAAGACTGTTGAAAACTTTGTTTAACAGGGTTCATTTGTTAAAAGTTAGACGCATAACCTTATTTTTCGGTGGTCAATACACTCCTCCTGTACAGCCACTCGGAAAAGTTATTTCAAATACATAACCTATCACTGTCATTAGATCACAAGTTAATAATTGGCCGTTCGTGCCAATCAGAGATTAGAAGAGAATGGACATCAACGTGTACATACAAGGAGAACCCCTTGTGAGAAGATTGATCACGAGAGCTGCTCATGGTCCACCTGCAGGAGCTCAGCTTTTTCCGGAAACAATCATAAATCTGTATCTGTCTTCAGAAAATAAGTGTCAACCAAAGACTTCTGGAGATATGAACAACACTTAGGGTTTTCAAGAATAACATTAGAGTGGCAGAAACTGCATGTGATACTTTTCCTTTAATAGAAAATAACTTCTTATTGACATCAGGCTACAAAGAAAGTGTCTTCTTAATGAACGGCAGAACTTCACCATCATAAAACTAAAAGCCATCATTAGTGCATGGTTAGCTTCCTGCATGATGGGGTTAAAAACATTCATCACTACAGAATGAACTGTAAGTATCGCATTATAAACTTCAAACCGTTCTGTCAATGTAATGAACTTGTTGGCTGTCTCCGGAAAGAGGCATTTTACTGTACAGAACTGAACTGACAGATGGATTTAAAACCACACAGAACGTGCCACACATCCTTCCTGCAAAGAGGACATTCCCAGGTACTGCCCATTAGCAGCCTTCCAAAATATTGACTCAAGGACCCCATTAAATAAGTGAACACTAGTAATGAACGGTGCTTCTGTATGGAATGTATCAATTTTCATAAGTATACTTAAGGTTTATGAACCAAGTTAGACAATCCTAAAATGGAGCAGACTGATCAGGAAACACAGTTTAAGGGCTTTGACATAATCGCAGTGGAAATGTCAACCTAACCATGAAAATATCAAGTTATTCCTAAGGTTTTCAGTATACTTATAGCTAAGATGTCAACTTTTGGTTGCTCAAATACACATGTGAGGTCTCTCTTTATATTTAGATCTTTATTGCAAGATTTTTCATAGTAAAGTTAGGGCTGTTTTTACGACTGCCACATCCATAACACTATACTTTGCACATCAACGGACACATGAATATTAAAATATAGTAATTATTTTAAGTTCTATGAAGAGCTATCCCATAGCCATTTCTTTATTCTGGTTTTTACTTTTTAATTCACATAAATCTTAAGAAATTTGTTGTCTACCAAAACCGATGTCTATTATTTGTCACATCCATAACTCAGGTATATTTCTCCTTTTTAACATAGAAAACTTCTTCATGATATTCATATTTCTCTCACGTTTAACACAATAAACAAGAGTTTTGTAAAATATTAACAGATGGTTCAGTTGACCGGTTACGATAACATTCTAAAAGCATTATTATGTGGCATCCACATCCCCACCACAAAAATAAAACCCCACCACATCCCCTCATTCGGATGGATCTATACATACATGAATAGCCTTACATAACTTTTATCGGTTATTCCAAAGTAAAACATACTCACAGGCATCATCTTTACATGTGTCAGAGGATCATCTGCTCTTCACTTTGCCTTCAACAAGATCCACATGCACCAAATCGAGATCCCAGCCCTCTGTGCATGAAGAACATCACATGTCACATGTTTCAGGATACAAACATGGAGGAAATGTATAATAAAGTTTCAATGTAAGCTGTGTTGATGCAGATCTGTATCATAGGAAAGCCCCCACTTCACTTTCTCCTGGCAGTCAATGGGTTTTAAGTATCAGCTGTGTTATAAATCAAACCCACATTTGTTTTAAAAAGCTTTTCCACACTTTCAGATGTTTGGTTTCAAGGCTTAGCCTCAGTCCAGCCTGTCTGTTATTGAATGGCTCTCACAACAGCTAGCAAGCTAGCACCAACACAAACACCGACACGCAGGAAACGTTCACATTTTTATTGAAATTATGCATTAATACTCACGTGTCACGTGTAAATGTGTTCCATAATCCTCAGAAAATCTCCATGTGGTGATTCTGGGATCCTTAAACCCTCAAACGGTCGAGTATCGAGGGAAGCTAAAGCAGTTAGCTTGCTAATGTGAATTAAAGCCAGGTGAACGTCTTTTCTTCGTCAAGGAAAACAAATATATACTAATAGTCGATGTGAGGACCGATAAAACACTAAAATCGCGGTAAAAATCGACACATGTGGTGTTAAAGTGCTGTTTAAGCCCAGATTTGGCTGGATTACATGAAGCTCCGGTGGTTGTGTTGGGCACCGCAGGTGTGGAATGTCAGGAATGTGGAGCGTCGACTATGGGATGTTTAAAGGGAAATTATGTGCATGTACAACTTAAGATCTTGGCATTATGGAAACATAATTGTTGGTGTGTCAGAAAGTAAGAGTTTTAATTAAATTAAATTAAATTTTGTATTTTAAGTGTTTTGTGTTTGTCAACATGTTGCAAAATAAACAAACAATGAACAATATAATGCAGCATTTGATATTGTTAGTGTTCATTTTAACATTTGCTTATTAAACTTTATTAATTTCACATTATTAAAACACAAGTTTGTCCCTGTAGACATAAGTTAATGCACCATGGATAACTGTATGTAGGGGAACTAACAATAACAAGATAACTACTTAATACATTGATGACTAATGTAAGTTAATGTATTTACTAGTGATAATAGATAACATTAAAGTATTTTCTATTGTTTTATTATTGTTTTTTATGTTTGATGTTGTTTTAATTCTTTACTGTCAACTTAAAAACCTTAAATGGAGTGTACAGCCTTGTGACTTTTTTTCAACTATCTATCAATCATAAACATCCCAATTCTTCAGAACAACATGAGCGGTTTAAATAAAAGCGGTTTAAAAGACAGAACACTTAAATAACTTGTTCGCATACTTGTATACGTCATTTTTTAAGCATTGAATATCAAGTTATCCTTTGATGTGCAATACAAGACAAAATGTTGCTTATGTTAAGCGTAATTTCAACTATTCATTAATAAAAGCTTAAAATACTACTATTAGAATTTATGTGGGAGTTCAACATCACCTCCAGGAATTCACTTGACCTGTACCTGCTTACATTATGTATATCATTTCAGTGAATGTGTGGTGACATGTAGTCATCTATGGTATACCACACTTAGAATTTTGGCTGTGTTAAATCCATCCAAGTGCACCCATAGGGTAAATGCAAGCACTTT